>JANBPA010000294.1:0-15131 GCA_027575275.1 Coemansia sp. RSA 2711
TTCTTTTCTACTTAACGTTCACTCTTACCAGTTAATCTACACGGGCAGCCTAGACATCGTAGCGGCAAAATGCGCAAAAAGGACAAGACCAAGTTCCCCGTGGTAAGTTGGCCGCTCCGAGCAGAGAGAGAGACGCCCGGCCTACCAGCAGCATGCAATTGACGGCGCAATTCTGTCTTTTTCGGTTTCCCACAGTAGGCACGCATCAAAAAGATCATGCAGATGGACGAGGAGGTTGGTAAGATGGCACAGGCAACGCCGGTGCTTATCTCAAAGTCGCTGGAGCTGTTTATGCAGTCAATTATCGACGACGTGTGCAAGCACGCGCGCGTGTGCAACTCGCGCAAGGTCACGACCACGCATCTGAAGCGCTGTATCGAAAGCACCGAGTGCTACGACTTTCTAAAGGACACTGTCGAGGCGGTGGCCGACGACGGCGACGGCGGCGGCGCTGAGGCGTGCATTGCAAAGGTGGCCGAGCTGCAAGCAGCCGGCGGCGACGAGGAGCTGGGCGGCGGCGGCGGCGGTGCGCCGCTGTCAATGATTCTGGATGCACCGCCGCAGCTGTCGACGGAGTCGGGCGAAACAGACGACAACTCCGACGACTCCTCGTACAATCCGCGAGCTGTCAAGACGCGGAGCCGCACCCGAGGCCGGGGCCGCGGGCGGGGCCGCGGCCGGCCGCTGCGGTCTGCTGCTGGTGCCGGCGAAGTCACCTCGCAATAAGCAACTCTTCCCACCGACACCATCCAGCGATCGTTTTCTTAACGTCTTATTTTTATTGTCCTGCAAACAACCCATTAGCATTCACTCTATGGCACACCGCCGCGCTAAGCAGCTCCTGGCGCGGATCCATCGTCCGACTCGGACCCAGACTCGGGCTGCGGTACGGGCCGATGTGTGTTGCGGGGCGCCTCTGGCACCGGGCCCGGCTGAGGCGCCGGCGGATCGGCGTCGCCGTTTGGGGCAAAGGGGAGCCAGTTTCCTAGGTGCCGGGCAAAGAAGCCGTTGCGTGGATGCTCGCGGCGGATATGGCGAGCATGGCGGATGTCAGGGATGATTTCAGGGTGAAGTACGGGCCCAGGCATCAGCGCCCACTCATCTGCTTCGTCTCCAATTCCATGGCCAAACGGGCCCAGCGGAGGGCCGCCCAGCATTGCTTCTGGATGGTCGCGCGGGTCATCGCGGAAAAACGGCGGCGCCGTTGACCGGGAAAACTCTTGGGCAGGCCTGCTGCGGATTCGATTCTCGCACACGGCTATAGGGTAGTAGGCAATTAGGCGGTCCAGCGCCTGCACCAGGTCCTGCGCATCAGAGTCGTCGGCCACAGCTTGCAGCGATTCGGCGACCTCAGTATCAGGGTAGGTAACCAGGTCCTTGTAGCTGGGGTCGTGTTCAATGTCAAGCGGATCATATGCTACTTCGCGTAGAATGCGTGCCTGACATAGCTGGTGCAGACGGGGAATTGACAGGCGCGAAGTGGCGCTTAGCAGAGTGATCCAGTCGCTTAGGTCCATGGCGTCGACGTGGGGGACCTCATCGGCGTACAAAAAGTAGATGGCCAGACGCACAGCTCCGTATGGCATGGCGTCCAGCTCCACGTGCTTGCTCGCTGCCTCGGCCATCTCCGACTCCAGCAGCGCAGCAAAGTACTCGCTGCCGGCACGCAGCACCGACTCGTGCGCGCGAATTGGCGGCTGCAGGCTGCCGACGGTGTTTTCGGGGTCGCGCACGTGGATGGTAAAGTCACAACGGGCGTCATCCATCTGCAGGCGCGGTGGCTGCGCGGTCAGCGCTTGGATAAGCGCCGGTGCCACCGGTGGAACGACAATGCTGTCGCGGAGCTTGATGCGGAAGTCCAGGCCGCACTGCGCCAGCGCGTCCTCGCCTTCGCGCAAGCGGCCGCTGATGAGCTGGCGCAGGGACTGGCGCGCAACCTGCACCTTCTGCCAAACGTCCCTGCCCTCGGTCGCGGGCAGAAACGACACTGCCAGCTCGAACCCATATTCGCCCTCCACATATGCCGACAGATCCGCGGCCAGCGCAGGAACCGAGTGCACAATGTAGCTGTTAAAGTCATCGCCACGCGCGCGATAGGCGAGAATCTGGCCGCGGTACTGCTCGATGATACGGGCGCGCTCATCGAGGGAGCGGCCGCTGGCAGGGCGGTGCTGGTCGTGACCAAGCTCGATTTCGGAAAAGTAGGCAGTTTCCTCGGCGGTGAGGATGCGAATGGGGATCTGGCGGAAGCAGGGCTTGGACAGCGGGCGGATGCACCATTCGACGCCCGCAGTCTCGGCAAACAGCGAGAAGCCCAGCACGGCGTGGAAGCGCTCGATGGCGCGGCGAGACTCAGCGTAGTTGAACCGCCACACAGCCAGCGACTGCTGGTCGGCATTGCCCAGCGACGGCGCCAGATACGTCATCTGCCAGTCGTGCTCAATTTTGCGAAAGATATTGCGCGAGGCCAACATGCCGTGCTCCCAGCCCTTTATCAGCGGCAGCGCGTGGCCGTTCTCAAAGTACTCGTCGTCGGCAGAGCTGTAGGAGATGCGGCTGTCCCACGTGCTGCTGGCCGGCGCTACCACGCGCCCATCGCTCTGCAGCGCGGCCGACCCGGTAAAGAAGCGTGCCAGCCGCGCTGCCACCGGCACGCGCCGGTCGTGCAACGGCCGCCAGATGTTAAAGTGGCCGCACGGCAAGGGGACCTCGGCCGATACCGTGACTGTCTCCTGCTCGTTGGGCCTGCGCTGGATGCTGCCCGTGTCCAGTGTTGGCTCATACAGCTCCACCTCGGTCGGGTAGTGCATGGGCGGGTGGTACTGCGGGTCGAGTCCGCCAAAGTCGATGGCGCTGTCGCGCTCCCGCCGCAGCAGGGGCGCCGTTGGCCGCTCCAGGGCCGTCGTGGCATCGACTGTGGGTTGCATGCTCGTAGCTATGTGTGTCCAAATAAACGAATTCGTGAAGCAGGACAGAAAGGAAAATGGCTGGACTCTTCCATTTCTTGGCGATGACGCAGCATTAATCCGCGCATTAGTCGAGGAAAGAAAAAGTACGTGCAAAAACTCTAGCTGCCTTCGGCGGCAGCAACAAACATCTTCTCGCTCAGCACGTCGCGCATGCGCTGCTCCTCCTGGCGCGCAGCAAACACGTCGGCATTCTTGCAGATTTCCTTGTCCTCGACGGCCAGCTGGTGGGCGCTGAACGGCTTCTTCAGCGGCTGCGCTCCGTAGAAATGTGCTTCCTGCTGCGCAATCTTGGCCTCCATCTCCTCGCGTGCCCGGACCGCATAGAACTCTTTGGTTGCCTGCGCATATGCCTCCTGCTTTGACAGGCCGCTGGCCTCCATCAGGTAGTGCTGGTAACGGATGACGCTACACAAGTTACGCCGCATATTGCAAGATTAGTGTCTGGGGGGGCATCACTGATAAAGCCTCCGCCTAGCCTCGCGGCTGCTTACCTCTCTCCGGTCACCTGTCCGCCGCCGTCCGCCAGCCGGCTCCATTTCTGCGGGCGCTTCCCCGCGTGCTCCAGCATAACGCGCGGGTTGAGCCGCTCGAACGGGTGGTTGCGGTAAAACTCCTTGCGCAGCCGGTCCTCGGGGAACTCGATCCTCGGCGGCTGGTTGCACCTGGTGCGCAGGTCGCGCTTCTTGTGGCTACGCGCGACACAGCCCTCGGGGATTGTCCGCCTGATCTGAGCGCCCTGGCCGCCGCTGCCCTGGCTCTGCGCACGGGCGGTCGCCTCAAAGTCAAGCTGGCCGCGTGTGGCAAACGTTGATGGCTCGCGCACCAGACTGTCGACTGGCGGCGTGGTCCGCATTGCGTGCAGCCACGGCGGCACCTCGCCGCGCAGGTTCGCCCCCAGCAGACGCTCGTATGCGCTCTTGATCCCGCGCGCAGCTGCCAGCTTATCGTACATTGCTCAGCAACGTGTGGTGTCTGATTAGAACGACAAAGTGCCAAAATATTGACGAAGCAAAAAAAAAAGATAAACTGCTGGGAGATTTCGAACTGAAGGAGGCCTAATACGAGATTAGCCGATCAAGGCCGATCCGCTGCCAACAGCTGGACGAGCCGCTGCCACATCGCTGCTGCCGGGTGCCGGTGCCGTAACTGGCGGCGCTACGGGCCGCAGCGTGCGGTTGAAGATAGCGGCGGCGCGCTTGCAGACACGGTTACAGGCAAAGGCCCACACAGTCACGCTGACCGAGCCCATGGGCGCCGACGGAAGCGACAAGAACCACAGCACCGGGTAGAACCAGTTCTGCGGCACGTAGAACACGGCCACACGGTAGTTGTAGATGCTGACGACTGCACGCACGCCGTACACGGCCACGCGCAGAACCATGTTCACGTACAGCTCAAAGGCCGTGCGCTCGATCGACAGGTCACTCGAGACAGTCTCGAACGACGCGGACAGCGCATCCAGGCGGCGGCGCAGTTTGGCCCACCGCGCAAACTCGTCGACAGAGCTGACGGAGCGCAGGTCCCGGCGTAGCGCGACAATCGCGGCGCGCAGCTCCAGGCGCTCGGCGGCCTTCCGGTTGCCGGTGGCCCGGCAGTAGGTGTCCCACAGCGCCGCGGCGATGGAGCCATAGCCGATTGCGTCGAGAATTGCCGCGGCCGCCTCGAGCAGAAACACCAGCACGGCCAGAAACGCAAACATTTGCCTCAGCCTTGTCGCAGACCCACGTAAGCAGAGCTTCCAATTCAAGAAATAATAAAGCGAGAGGGGGGAGTGAAAAGGAGCAGGGTTTCTATGGGCGCAGGGCGGAGAAGGGGCGAGCCGGCTGCGAGCTCTCCAGATCAAGCGCATAGGCCGTGTACTCGAGGGCGCGGCGCAGCACCAGCGCGCGGGAGGCCGAGCCGGCGGCGTGGTCCAGCGCCAGCTCGTGCTCGAGGCGGCCGAGCCAGTACCACGCCTCGGGGTCCGACCAGCCGTGCGCGCGCGTGGCGTTCTTCAGCAGCCCCAGGGCCACGTCGCGGCGGCCCAGCGCGTGCTCGACGCGCGCCAGCGCCACCGACGCGCGGATGTGGCTGGGCTCCAGCGACACGGCGGCGTGGAACTCGTTGAGCGCGGCGGCCGGGCGCGCGTGCGCCAGCTCGAGCTGGCCGCGCAGCGTGCGCGCGTCGGGCGACTCGGGCCACGCGGCCAGCGCCTCGGCCACGGCGCCGGCGGCCTCCTCCAGGCGCTGCAGCGCGACAAACGCCGCCGCGGTGGCCAGCCACAGCGCACTCAGCGCGCGCTTGGCCCGGGCGCGCCGGTGGCCCAGGCGCGTGGCCACGGGCGTGTAGTACACGCTGCGGCTGTGGTGCATGTGCGCCACGGTGGTGGACCGGCCGCTGCCCACGCGCCCGACGAGCTGGCTCAGGCTGTCAAAGTACGCCTCGGCCGGGATCTCGGGCGACTGGGCCGCGCTGTCGCTGCTGGCCTGCCGCAGGTGCGGCATGGAGCGCTGGCGCTTGGGCGACGCATCTGCCCGCGCCGCCAGCATCCGCGGCCGAGGCGCGTCGGGCGCGGCGCCATCGTCGGCCGCCAGCGGCGCGTGGCCGCCGTGCGACGAGTACCGCGCGTGCTTGGCGAACACCGACCGCGCCAGCGATCTGGCCAGCGACCGCCGCCCCGACGCCAGCGACGGCGACACGCGCCCGTGCTGCGCGCCGCCGCGGGGGTCCGTGCGCGGGCCGCCTGTCGCCAGCGCGTCGATGCTGATCTGGCTGCCCTCCATCGACGACGTCACGTCGTCTGCCGCGTCGCCCGCCGCGATCACCGGCCCGTACACGCAGCCGTACAGCGCAAACAGCTGCGGCTGCGCCTCCAGGCTGGCGTCGTAGCCGCGGTGCCGGCCCTCGACCGCCATGTGCGTCATCGCCAGCTCAAAGAACTGCATGCCCGACTCGGTGCTCCCGAGCCGCGCCTTGACCGGCGGCTCGAGCCCGCGGGCCAGGCGGTCCGTGGAATGCCCGCCCGCCGCCACCGGCTCGGCGCCGGCGCTCTGCTGGATCTCGCTGTACGCCGCCCACCAGTCGCTTTGCCGCATCGCCACCTCGCAGATCTGCAGCGCCTTTGCATAGTCCTTGCGCGCCGTCGACAGCAGCACCAGCAGGTGCCACGCCTCCAGGCGCTGCGGGTCCAGCGCCGCCGCCTGCTTGGCCGCCGCCGTGGCCGCGCCAATGTCGCGCGCGCCCAGCGCCTGCTCCAGCGCCAGGTAGTAGTGCGCATCGTACAGCCGCGGGCTCAGGTCCGCCGCCTGCTGCAGCAGCTGCAGCGCCGCCCCGTGGTGGTCGCCGCGGTTGCCGGGCTCGCGGCTCTTTTGCGCCATCGACCCGTGCGCCGCGCCCTTCCACAGCGCCACCTGCGCGCGGATTGTCTGCGGCACCGCGGGAATGATCCGGTGATCGGGATCGCGAGCCTCGACGTCGTCCATCAGATCGTTGGCAAAGTGGACCAGCGACAGGCACTCGTGCGCGTTGCCCAGGTGCACCAGAAACAGCCGCGCGCCGACCACTGTCGTGCGCAAAATGCTGTTGATCGACTCGGCATCGGCGCCCAGCGCAAAGTCCGCGTCCGTGCCCTCGCTGATCGCCGCGCTGACCGCCTTCTTCATGCCCTCGAGCTGTCGCCCCGCCAGCTCGCGGTAGGTGCCAAACGCCAGACTGGCCTCGTGGTAGTCGCCAAACCGCACCAGTGTGTGGACCAGGTGCCGCAGCACCCGCGGCGAGTTGAATGTCAGATACACGCTCTCGTACAAAATCTCCAACAGCCGGAGCGAGTCTGTGCGCGAGAACCCCTGCACCAGCTCCCAGTCCCTTGCCGCGCAGTCCACCTCGTACAACACCTCGTTGTGGGTCTCGCTGGCCCGGGGAAAGGCGTAGGTGGCCTTAAGCAGCGCCAGCTGCCGCCGATGGCTGAGCATCACGTCGTCTTTGACCTCGGCCGATGGCGGCTGAGCTGCCGCGTCGCCACCGAGCCTCTGTCGGACCATCTGCATGTACAGCCGGTTGGCACGCAGCCGCCGGAACGCCCGGAACGTTGGCGGCGTGACATTGTCCATTACGCTAATGTAGCTGCCCAGCTCGCCGATGCCGCTGGCAGTGTCGCCTAGCGTCAGCGACATCATTGCGCGCCGATACAGCGCCTCCTCGGGCCAGTTGACCAGCTCCTCCCTGAACCCGCGCTCCGACCCCGACACCGATCCGCGCGGAACCACAATCGCCGCCTGGGAACTAAGCCGCTCCTTGAACGCCAGCACTGCCTTGTTATACATAGTATGCGCTGCGCCCCTGTCGCCCTCAATCTCTGCCGCAATGCCGCGCATGACCATCTGCGCCATGTACAGTTGCTTTGCGTATGCTGGCGACAGCGTGCCTTCGTCGGGGAGCGCCGTTGGCAGCGATTCGACCGCCTGTTTACACTGGTCGAATTTTGCGCCGTAGAAATACACCTTTGCCAGCACCACCTGGAGCTGGTACTTTTCCTCGTCGGTCAGCGTGTGCTTGCTGACCTTTTGCAGCCGCTTCTCGAGCCCATCCAGCAGCTTATCGCCGCCGCCGCCGCTGCCCGAAATGTTCATCGGATAGCGTGCGATAATCGGCTGGGCGCTGTCTGCCGCCTGGACTGTGCCGTCGTCCTTCCAGTGCTCCAGCGGATCCCATTTGACACTCAGCAAGTACTCCTCGAGCTCAGCCTCGCTGCAGACAATCGATGAAAAGTCTACAATCCTGCGCCGTGGTATGCAGTTAGCACGCTATGAAGAAAACTCACGCGAATTCGCCCAGCCGCTCCCACTTACCGTGCCCCGGCGACCCATTTCGGGGGAGCTTCGCCGCCAGCGTGCTGGCCGTGCTCCAATTTCCCACACACCGTGCGGCGTCGATTTCCTTGACCGCCGACTGATGGCGTGAGCTTAGCATTAGCAACCGACTGACCCCCCACACAGGCGTACGTTTCTCAATGAGAAGCTGTATTTGTAATTGAGTATGCACAAAACAAGCGAGCAAAAGGAAAAAGGGGGGAGCTTGCTACAAATACCGCATCCTGGGCTCAAGCCTGATCTAGCCAAATCTGCGCCGCGCCAGATCAATAAGCGCGCGCCGCTGCTTCTCTGGGCGCTTGCTTTCGTGCATAAAGTAGCCCAGTGCGCCGCCGATGACGCCGACCAGGACATCGGCTCTTGCCGAGATCAGGTGCGTATACCGAATGCGCGCCATGTCCACCGCGAGTTTTAATGCCAACGAGATTTCTGGAGCGCCTTTTTCTCTGTGCTTTAAACCGACTGCCGCCTGGGGGAAACCACCGCCTCGATTGGCGATGTAGGAGCCAATTATGGTCTGCCCGCATGATCAGGACTTTGAGTGCGTGGTCCGGGCGCGGAATTCATCCAGCGCCGGCTGGTGATGCTGCTGCTGCTGCTTTAAAGACGCAAGCTCGGCAGCAAAATGCTGTTCCAGCGACTTCCAGAAGCGCAGTGCCTTGGTCGACTGCCGATCGCGCTTGCACAGTCCAAACACCAGGTCAACGACCTCGTCATCCAGCACGGGAGGCGCTGGACCAGCACCCTTGTCTGGGCGGCTTTGCCGAAGCAGCAGCGCCAGCGGCTCGTTTCTAGGCAGCTTCTCGGCGGCCTGGCCGCCTAGCCCCTTGTCCAAGCCGTACACCTGCTCGACAATTCCCAGACCCTTGCGGCCCAGCGCGCGGTTTTCGCCGTATACCGCGTGGCATGCCTTCAGAACAATTTTAACCATGTGCGCATCCAGCTCGAGCGGCTGCGTGTCGACAGCCGGTTCTGTTATCCGCCGGGCGGCATCGGCGGCATACACGTGCCAGCTCTGAATCAGGGCATTAAACATGCTGTGGATGTTCGTCTTGATTAGCGCAATGCGTCGGGAATCGCCAAAGGACCGCCGTTCCTGACTAGATTTGCTTGCTGCAGCCACCGCTTCCAGCTCTGCCAACTGGCGCTGGATCTCGCGACGGCATGCCGAAAACAGAATAGTATATGTGGCCAGCGACGGCGCCGTCGGCCCATCACGCGGCAGCCCGTTGAACCTGTCCAACAGCTGCTCAATGTTGTGCTTGCGCTGATACACGCTTAGCAGGCTGTTAAAGTTGATGATTGAGGGCTCGATTCCAAAGTCAGCGATGGAGTTGTACAGGTGCTCGGCCATCTGTGTGCTCTTGTCGCTGTCGCTCAGCGCGCACGCCTTGAGTAGCGCCGTGAATGTGGTGTGTGTGGGCTTGAACCCGCGCTTGCGCATTTCAGTGAAGCCGCGGAGCGCGCGGCTCAGCCGGCCGGCCTTTGCGTACTCGCTGATGACCAGATTCCAGACCACCGGCGACTGGTGCCTGGTCTTGGTCTGCATCACAATTGCCACGGCGTCGTCCAGCTTGCCGCTGTGCGCGACCTGCTGGAACTTTTGTGCAAGCAGGTAGGGATCTTCAGGGATTGCGTACTTTATCGACGTGGTGGTGGGCAGCGGGCGCCGCTTGATCCATATATCCTCGGCGGTGGTGCTGGTGTATTGCCGAAGCCCAAGGCCCACTACACATTTGGCCGCTGCTGCTGGCCAATGCTGAGTCGTTGGGCTCCAAAGCACTGCCGCCACGGATCGGTGCATTTCTAGACTGGATAATAGTTGGGCTTATGTGAAGAGAAAAAACGGCTGGTTGGGAAGCTCACGTTGTGCCAAGAAAAACTACGCAGTTGATTGTGATTAACAAGGGATGATTCTGAAGCAACATTCTGGATCAAAGCGCGATCAAGTACTGGTTGACTAGCGCACGGATGCGGTACAAGTCGGGAGTCGGGTTGCCCAGGATCCGGATGCAGTCGGTACCCGTGCGCCTGCTGGTCGCGCGCTTGACCATAACCGCGTTGTTGCAGATGAGCGTTGCAGCGCTATCGGTATTGCCGGCATCGGTGGCAAACCGCGTGACAATGCCATGCTTTTCGAGCGCGCTCCGCAGAGCGCTGAGCCGCGGGTCGCCGACCGTGACTGGCGGATGCCACGCGTTACTGAGACTGGCGCTGTCAACGTCAAGTGTGGGAACCTGCGCATCCTGCGGGTAGCAGACGCGGCCGCAAACAAAGCCAACGCTGCTGCCGAGCATGCTGGCCATTTTCACCTGCTTGAACAGCGCGTCGGACACCTGGACCTGGTAGGCGTTGATTCCCGAAGACACGTTGAGAATCTCACCCACGCTAGGGGTGTAGATGTCCTTGGTGACCGGGATGCTCGGGTCGCGGCAGTAGTCGGCCAGGGCCTTGGTGCTGGCGCTGGACCCATGCACGATCACCAGACGCTTGGGGATCAGGTTTACCAAGATGTTGCGCAGCGAATTGCCGCTGACGCGGCCCTCCATGTCGATATACGCAAGCTGGCAGTTGACGGATACCTGGCGCTCCTCCACAACGGGCTTGGTCGGGTGCTCGGGAGCTTCGTCCTCGGACTCTTCAGGCGCGTCGATGTCGAGCATCATGCCTGCATCGTCGTTCTCAACCTTGATCGCATACTCGTCGAGATCATATATTTCGCCGTAGTCGTCAATGCGGCGGTTCTTCTCCTGGAACGGAAACATGCAGAAGCCGGCGCTGGTCAGGACCAAGCCGCGTACGGGGTCGCGGCCCCGGACATGTAGGTCAAATGTCTGGCCGCTGAGCAGACGCTCAGTCTCCAGATCGATTTCAGAGAAGGCTGCAGCGGCAGCGTCGCCGATGCGGTGGTCGGGCGCCTCGTCTTCGGATTCACTGGCCGATCCCAGGTCATCGTCATCCAGCATATCACGCTTGCGCTTCAGCAGCGCATCCCGCGCGGCTTCCTGCTCCTTGCGGCGGCGCTCCTCGGCAACCCAGGCGTCCAGCTCGGCGCCGGCCAGCGGCACGCGGCGCTTGATGGTTACCGCGACGCGCGCGCGTGACAGGCGCACTGGACGGTCCAGCTTCATCGGCGCACCCGGTGCCAACCCCTGCTGCGTGCGGTCCCGCCAGCGCGAGTACAGGCTGCGCGCCAGTGATCCGGGCGGACCGCGCTGCGGTAGAATAATGGCGTTCTTCTTATCAGAAACCCAGCGCAGGAACAACTCCTGGGAGAAGCCCATGTCCATGCTGTCCAGCGGCGCTAGCACCACGGCCCGACGCGGGCGGCCGCGCGAGCGCGTGTCGCCGCGCATTTTGCGGTCAAGCTCGTCTAGCGACTGCACAATGGCGACGTGACGCAGGTCAAAGGGCCGCGTGTCGCGGTCGGACATCTGGCCTTCGACGCTGGCCGCCATCCAGCCCACCAGCGACTGCGCAAAGTTGCGCAGCTTGCGCGCACTGGTGCCCAGCAAACATAGCGCGTGTGTGTCGCGGCGACTGCGCTCGCGTGGCCACCATTCGTTCAGCACATATGCAATCTCCAGTACGCGCGCAGCCGAGTCGACAGGGATCAGCACGTTGCCGCCGCGCTTGACCACGGCACCAATCGAGTCAAGAAAGCAGTCCAGACGCTTCTTGCGCGTGGGCAGGGTCAACGATGCGTTGAGTGCGTCGGTAATCAGTAGCGTCGGTTTGATTAGGCGACGGTTCAGCATGCCCTCAGAGCCGTCCATCAGACTGCAGCGCCGCAGGTGCTCCTCCTTGGTGTGGTTGTAGTCCAGTGCGTACAGCACGGTCTCGGCGCCGTTCTCGATGGTCCAGATCGTGCCACCGATCGTGTGGCCAGCCGCGTGCGCTGTAATGGTGATGTGCGCATGGCGGCCAGGCAGCGCCTTGGGCTGCGAGTACTGCAGCGGCACCACATTCTCAAATGCAGCGTCCACGTCCTTGGCGCCAAACAGCGAAAACTCCTCGCGCGCGGCCAGCGTTTTCACTGTGTCGTGCAGGCACAGCCCACCCATCATATGCGTGGCCAAAGTCGCGTACGCCGGACACGTCAGCCCGTACGCGCTGTGTGCTAGCGGATACGCGCCCATATGTGCCATATCGGGGTGTGACAGCAGCACGGCGTCGACCTGGCGCGCAATGCGCTGCAGCCGCGCTAGTCCGTCGCCAGCATAGTCGGCAAAGCTGCCGCAGTCCAACAGGATTTTGGCCTCGTCTATTTCAAGCAGGTAGCATACCGCGTCCTCGCCGTGCGCGCCCGAAATCGCCGTGAATTGCAGCGTGCTGGCCATTGGAAGGGTGAAATTCACAAAAAGAAAGAAGCAAAAAAGGCAAGAAATAAGAGCCAGAAAGGGTGAGCGAATAATCAGGCGCAGATCAAGCGGGACACACTTCCAGCTAGGCCCCCGGCTCAGATCACGCATAGATCTGGCCCACGTTTTCCAGCGCCACCGCGCACTGCGGGCGCAGCGAGTCCAGGACATCACGGTTTAGCGTCAGCAACTTGAGCGCGCCGGACCAGTGACCGTGGTCCTTCATCATCTGCTTGAAGTGGAACATTTGCGGTCTCGCCACCAGCGTGTAAGCAGCGCCGTCGCGGCCGGCACGCGCCGTGCGGCCAACGCGATGCGTGTACTGCGCCATGTGCGTCGGCACATCGTAATTTATAACCGCTGCAACTTGGTCAATGTCCAGACCGCGCGCCAGCAGATCCGAGCACACCAGAAGGCTGATGTCGCCGTCACGGAACCGCCGCAGCACACGCGCTCGCTCGGCTGTCGGCTGGTCGCTGGAGTACTCGGCCACCACCACGCGCGCGCCGGGCCATGCGTCCTCCGGCACCGCTGCCGCCCACGCCTGCACCACCTGCGCCAGCCGGTGTGCTGCCTCCAGCGACCGCACAAAGCACACGGCGCCACGCAGCTGCTGCTGCCACAGCAGGCCCAGTAGCCACAGCGGCTTATCGTCTGCCGGACACGTCGCGTAGAACTCGTCCAGCGTCGCTGGAAACGCGTATGCCGCGCGATCCGCTCCGGCCACGGCAATATACAGCGGCCGCGCCAGCCGCAGCTGCGCCAGCTTGGCTGGGTCTTGCGTCAGCGTTGCCGAAAACAGCAGCTTCTGAATCCGGGGCGCCGGGCGCGCCAGCACGCCGTCGCCATCGCCGCCATGGCGCGTGCATGCGTCAGGAACCGGTACGGCCCCGGCGGCCGCTCCGTGCGGATGCACCGGCACCTCAACCGCGGCCCGGATCCGCGCCAGCCATTCGTGGTTGGCGTCGCCCAGCAGCCGATCTGCCTCGTCCATGACCCAGAACTCGAGATGCTGCAGCGTAAAGTTGTGCGTCTGCGTCACGTGGTCGACCAGCCGTCCCGGCGTGCACACCAGCACATCCACGCGGCTTGCGCCGCCCGCGCGCGGCGGCCCCGCGCCCACCAGCGCCGCCTGCTCGCGCGCCAACGACACGTCGCCGACCGCCAACCCCACGCGCAGATCCGTGCCTGAGCTAAAGAACTGGAACGCCTCGCGCACCTGTCGCGCCAGCTCTTTTGTTGGCAGCACCACCAATGCTCGCAGTCGCACCTCCACGCGCGGTCGCAGCCGTTCCACGATCGGAACCACATACGCCAGCGTCTTACCGCTGCCCGTCGGCGCCGACACGCACACGTCACGCACATGCTGTCGCAGCCGTGTAAGCGCCTGCGCTGCCCGCAGCACCGGGATCACCGCCGCCTGCACCGCGAACAGCGTCTCCACGCCGGCCTTTGCGCACCGCCCCAGCATATGTGCCGACAGTCCAAAGCGTGCGTCGCTGATCTGCGCCGTGCCGTCGCGGTCCACTACCGTCGGGTGTGCCAGCCAGGCCGGCACGCCCATCTGCGCCGCCTGCGCTGCTGCCTCCTGCGACACCTTGTGCTCTTGTGAATAGTCTGGGAACCGCTCCAGTCCGTCTGCTGCCATCACTGGCGCCTGATCCCCCTGCCCCGCGCCAGTTGCCTCGCCGTCTGTTTCTTCTGGCCGCCTTGCGTGCCTATTCTTCTTCTCAATAATTTCGTCGCGCTTCGACCTCTTGCTTTTTTCTGGCTTTGTGTCCGTCCCGATCGCCTCTGCATTGCTGCGCTTCTTTTCAGCCTTATCTCCAGCGCTCCCAGAATCGCCATGCTTCTTGGTTGCCTTGTCCTTCTTGACCGCTTTCTCCTTTGCTGCCATCGTGAAACTGTAGAAATTTTTTTCGAGGGTATTCGCCACCCTTGGAAAATTTTCTTTGATTGCCCGGCTAATGTGCCCACAATGCAGTGCTAGCTGTTCCTATTATGGGCACATGCCCTGCACTCACGCTGGTACCAGCTATGTCATCCATGCTTCTGTCGATAGCGGCGATAGGGCCGGCATCCGCTAATCAAGGCCCAGGCCAAACAACTATAATATCTATTGGCTTCAGCAGCGCCGCAAGCTGGGCAGCATTGCTGCCACTTTTTCCCAATACCATTCGCCTAATATGCAAACAAAAATTTCTGAGATTTGGCAGTATTAAGCTATTGCACCATTTATTTGTCTGAAATATCTGCAATAGCTCTAAAGCAACCTGATGTAAGCAAGAAAGCACCCGGGATTTTGGCCGGCGGCGGCAGTGAGCGTCAGTAGCGCTACACCGAGCCCGCCACATGGGGCTTAGAAAGCGTGTGCTATTGTTGCACCTCAATTACGCACTTTACTTCCACAAATGGACGCATAGGAACAGAAAACCCAGAGGCGCAGTGCGCTTGGTTGGTCAAGTCTAGCAGGCCGCTAAAAAGCTGACGTTCCCGGTTCTTGCCTTTCTGGATTTCCTAATATTATCTAGCAACATCATTTCCAATACCTGAGGACTGTCGCTGTCCTACAAGTGCATCCATGCAAGCCAGTGCTAAACCACCACCTCTGGCACGCATGCTCGTTGATCGCTGCACTTGTCTTCTGCAGGCTGGCGGCATAAACCGGCGTCGCCTTACTGCTATCCTGTTTGCTGTACACGTGGGTTTCTATGTGTTATCACTGCAGGGCGGCGATTTGGAATTTATCAAAGATCGCCTGACAGTCCTTGGAACTCAGCTCTTGGTGTCAGTGCTAGCATTGACGGCAATTACTGCTATACTTTACTCTGGCCAAATCCGCAATGGCTCGCGACGCAGAGTCGTACTACTCGTCCTTGTTTCGTCGGTTGCTCTTTATCTATACGACCACGGCGAGCGCTTTGAGCGGCATGGATTCTACAACTTGCTGGTAT
>JANBPA010000003.1:0-50214 GCA_027575275.1 Coemansia sp. RSA 2711
GACAGCGGCCACCCCTCCACCACCTTCTGGGCCCCGCCAAGGCATACTGGGAGGTGGGGAGGTCCACCTGCCAAACGGTGTGCTCGAAAAGGCAATTGGCAATGCCCGAGTAGAGGCCACTGTGTGAGTGCTTCATTCTTGTCGGCGCCGCTAATTTCGCCTTGCATATTACTGTCTGTTGCGAACTTTCGCTGCAGTGATTTTCACTGGCCATAGCGCTCGGCCGACGGAAAATACCGCTGGGCCTTGATTGATAACCGCTGGATTCAATGCGCAATGTCCACAAACTGTCTAAACTCGGGGTCGTCGCGGACCAGGGCAAACACGCCGGTGGTCAGCGCCAGGTTGACAAACACCGGCTGCGCGCTGCTGCGCGTAGGCATCCAAATCGAGAACCCCGGGGTAAGATACGCTGGAATGTCGATGTGCGCGGGCCGGCCAAAGCCAAAGTTCGTCATGTTGAACATGGGGAACTTGCTGATGATCGATGCCGAGAAGAACGCCTTGCTCGGATGGAACATGGAAATCAGTTTCTCCATCGACTCCGCTGACGCCATAAACTGCAGCACCCGCTTGACGAACCCCGCGCACAGGAGGCCGACGTGGCGGCGAATGTGCGTGGCCGTGTCGGTGATGGTTTGCTGCGCGAGCTGCGCCTTGGCCATGTGCATAATTAGCGGGAACGACGCGTTGCCGCCATAGGCCGACTGCACGCCGATGCGGTTACGGATATCGCACGCGAGCATCATGCATGCGTGTGGATCCTCCGGGTAGAGCCGCTGGTGGGCCCGGGCAATGGCTCGCCAGAACAGCGCACAGACCAGGTCGTTCGTCGACACATACGAGATGCCGTGCTGATTGACAAAGCCCATGTGCGCGGACGAGCAAGCAGCCAGCTTTCCGTGGCGGAGCTTTAGCCGCTCGATCGACGCCTGCGAGAGCGAAAACCGATGCACCCTGAAGCCGTCCGCCTCTGCCGCCCGCGAATAGCGCTGAATACCGGCGGCCTCCTCCAGAAACTGCGCCACGCCGTCCATGTACTTTATTGCCGCCGCGTCGGATTCTGACAGCGGCGTGGCCAGCTTGGACGACAAGACTAGGCGGCTGGCGACTGTTGGCCCCGACTGCGCAAGCGGCGGCACTGCGTATCTCCGAAGCTCGGCAAAGCAGATGCTCGACCACGTGTGGTAGAACCGCCAGACACCATTGCCATCCATGCACTGGTGTCGGACCTTGGTGTGCAGGCTCACCCCGCCGCACGCATAGCGCACAATATGGACTCCCAGCAGCGGCTTCGACGCGTGTGTGCGCAGATCGGGGGCCTGGGTTTCTGTCGGCCACTGCTTCCAGTCGAATCCGCTACGGCGGAGCGCGGCCACGGTGCACCCCTTTGCCCGCGACTCTGTGACCAGTGGCCAGTTTATTTCGCCTGGATCAATTACGATTTTCCATCCGTCCTCGCTGTTGTCTCCATCGCCGTCGTCTCCATTGCCGTCAGAGCCGCGCACAATGTGGCCCAGCAGCACCGGGAACTGCTGCGCTGCCCTGAGCAGCGACCCTTTAACGCAGGAGATGGGCAGCCGACGACGCCCGCGCGGTGCGGCGTAGAAAAATACAAAGTTCAAGTCGGTTTCGCCCTGGGCATAATCGATGCTCAGCAGTGGGATCTCCTGTGCCGCCACCGACACTGAGTCGCTTGAATATTGGGCTGTGCGGATACCGACCATTGCAATAAAGTAAATGTATTTAGCAGAGAATGTCCTGGCGTTGCTTGTAGTTTTAAATAGAAAAAAAGGCGTTTAATAAATGTCAGCTCAGGATTCCACGAACCTGTCTCTAATATTGCTGTTTTCCTCGAAAAAAAAAAACGAGGGACGGTCCCTCATAAAAAAACCACGACGGAAACGCCTTCCGGTTCAAGTGACAATGAGTCTATTATACACTCAAACCAAAATAAACCAGACGATGCCGAATTTCCTCTGCCAAGCCTGGAAACAATGGCGCTGGCGGGAACAAGCAACTCCCCCCATTTAGGCCTGGCAGATAGTTTGGTCGAATTGAAACCAAGGTAAATAAAACCTGGCAGTATTTTCCCAGGACATTGCTACCATTAAACGCGCCTCTGATACGCGTGTCTAAATGCGATACAGTAACCGCGATGAGCTAACCCACGGAAATCCGGATGCCCCGATAGGGTGGCGCAATCCAGATGCTTGGCAGGTGCTTTATCCTTCCTGCTCCTGAATGCACAATGGCGCTGCAAAGCGCGGGCTGCGGAATGCCCCCAATGTGGCTCCGCTGATCAGCTGCACAAGCAGCGCGTTCCAAAAATGGTCCGCTCCTCCGCCCTGCCAGCGCCTATCGCCAGCGCACTGTCAAGGTCATACGGCGGAGGTGCTTCAATGTTTGCGTGTCGACTGCCCCGTTTTGGCCAGCGCATTGCACACGCCCGGCAGGCACTCTGTCAATGCGCGCTGATTTGTCGCCTCATGGCCCACTCGGCTGCAAATAAAAAACAAACCGGATTCCGATCGCTGCAACCCGCTTGCTTTCTGCGCGTATTTCTGCCGAAAAAAAAGCTTCGCAAAAATGCGTTGGTTGATGTCGCTTTTTTTCGCTTTACAAAGGCCGCATGCTCATCCGTGGATGACGATCGGCCCGCCTTTGCAGCTGCTGGCTTGCCAACGAAGATTTAGCTGGAACCAATCCGGACGCTGGCTGACCAGCATCCCCGCCACGAAGGAGATGCGGCGGCGATCGGCGGCATAAGCTTTGTGCACGGATATTCCCCCGAGCTGCTTTTCTGTCGGACTGGCCGGCCGCAGTGAGCTGTCCCTGCCAGGAAAGGGTGGGCGAGCAGAGCCCGGTCTGGCGCCTGCAGAGCTCGCTTTTTTTGCAATTGCGAAGCAAACTGTATGCAGTCCAGACATGCACGCATCAAACAAAGGGACGCAAGGATGCACGCGGTCCCAGCTGTCTGCGCTGCAGCTGGGCGTTTTCTCGCGTGCAGGCTCTGAGCCACCCGCCGCTGTGCTGGCCATGTCCGGCTGGCTCCAGCGAGCCCCTGTGTGTCGGCGCCGTTGCCAGGATTTGCTCTCAGTGGGCAGGAACGTGCTTGAGGAGGAGGGATGTGCAGCATCCCCCTTGGCTGCGGATGTTTCAGGGTTGGGATGTTTCTGCGAGAGACACATGTGTGCACTAATAGCTCCGCATTTGCAAGCTTGCGTCGCGCGCCGGTGGGGGTAAATTACTGCAGTGCGCAGATGCGCTGCAGCCTGTGCGTTGCTTTCAATCGCCAGTCGCAAGCAGATGGGGAGGAGGTGCCGCCCAGGCCGAGCTCGGCGATTCGGTCGCAAAAAAAGACCAGCGATGGCCATGAAACCCAAAAGCGGATTGTTTGTCCGGATTGCCTGGCTCAAATAGGTCGCACAGCCGACCCAGGCACCCGCTGCTTGGCGGATACCCGACGCGGGCACGCGCTCCCATTTGCTACCCGACAAAAGCGCCAAGGACACCCAAGTGGCCAGAGCGAGTCATCCACGCGATCACCAGCTATCCTGCTGCACGTGAGCGACGTCCCCCTCTTTTCTTGCGCTCGCCTCCGATTGCTTGCGTCTGCAAGTCGCACCATGCAAATCGCAACAGCCCGGCTACGCCGCTTCAGGACGCAGACATGGCACAGCCCCTCCTGACTGGCTGCTGGTGAGCAGCATCCACCTGTCATTCAAGGCAATGCGCTTCTTTCTCCTTCCTGCTTCTCGTCAGCATTACCAAATACGGGCCTCCCCTTTTTTGCCGGCGCGCCTATTTTCCCGTCTTCCTCCATCCTCCATCCTCGTATATTGTGCTTGCTCCAGCGTCCAACGTTGCTGCCTGCACTGAACTGGCTCTTGTTTGCCCATTACCGGCGTCATACGCGCTCATAGCCGCAGTGCGCAGTAGCAGCCGCCTGACTGGCTACTGCCTGTTGTTGTCTCGGCAGCAGCTCCCTCGTTGGGCTTGCAGCTCGAAAGAAAGAAAAGGCGGCGCGCTGGGGAACCTTGCCTGAGCTGCCGGCTGCTTCCCTTGCTCGCATCCTCCCCCCACTGAACCTTAATTCGTGCGACTGTTTGCGGGTGTCTGGCTATAGCCAAGGCTCGCCTTTCCCCGTTCACACACGCGCACGGAAAAGGGATCAGTCAGCTGCCTCCCGCGTGTGGGATCCGCAGCTCCCCTTTATTGGGCCCGATCTGCCTTGTAGTGCGACGCGCACGCACCCGAGTCCTGCAGCTGCATCCGTGAGTGCAGGGTTTTATATACGCATAACAGCACGGGAGGGAAGAGTTACTGTCACGCCCGGTTGCAGAGACCGCATTAGCTCTGGTCGCGCGTATCAGGAGGCTTTCGACACTCGGGCAGCCTCGACAGTAGAGCACAAAAGGTACGTTCGCAAATACATGCACAACTGCTCACACGCACGTTCCGTACATTGCGGCCATCCGCCAACAACAATGGGCCGACAAATAAAGACATATCATGCCTAGTTGACCGCGCGGGTCGGAAGGGGGGGTGTCGTCCGCTTTCAACAGAGACCATCGCGCCCCACCCCCTGGCCACCCCCTCTGCGCAGTGCCCATCCCGCGCTCCTCAGATGGGCAGCGGCCGATGGGTGTCTGAACCTTTTTCCCACTTCTTGTCTCTGCGTTCTTTTTTTCCTGCCCCGTAGTGTCCAGGGCACCTGGCGGTGTTCTACATTACTTCGTGCTTCATCATACATTATTTCCGTCCCCTTCCTGCGCGAAATTGACCGCCTTTTTTGCTCAGCTATCAATAGTTGGCATCATCTCTTATTTTCATTGAGACACTTTCGATTCTTCTCACACCAGAAAATTTTCTCTTACATCCGTTTACTTTTTTCCTCGCTTATCTCAGCTATTACCAAGCGGTCCTACTTTTCTACTGCACGTTCGCTACATCTACTGCCCGGGTTACCTGCCTTTCCGCTCAATTATTCCTGGCGGGGGATACCTCCACCGGGCTCATAATCACTCACTCCCCCCTCTACCGCTCTCTTTTGTGCGCGCGCGTTCCCGGCCAGCCCCGCTCCGCCCATCTCCACTTTAGCCTGTCCATATACTCATTGCACCACGGTTGCGCGACCGGAGACCCGATTCCTCATTCTCCACGCGTCACCATCTTTTTGCACGTTTTTACGCCAGTGTAGATTTGCGGCCGCTGCATAAATTGTCGTTGCGCGCCAACAAAAGCCGGGCTCTTTTAGGCTAAATCGTGCTTGCGGGACCAGCTTTTTTTCTATTTCTTTCATCTAAAACCCGCCGGCCGCTATTCAGTCTTTAGAACGTGCGGGCTTGGATTTTCCGCCACTCCAATTCATCGCCCACAAAGCCAACGCGCTTACCTACGCTTTGTGCACATCCCGTCGCTCCATTCAGCGACTACAAGGCCAGCCGGGAGGCTAAACGTATAAGGCAACCGCCCCTGGACCGCACTTTTCCCCACCGCGCAGCCATATATTGGCCCCGAAACCGGCCGGCCAACACACACATTGACGAACGTCTTTCCTGGTTTATTCTTCTGTCCTCGGAGCGGCCGACGTTGTGAAAATCGGCCAGCGCTTTCCCCCCGCCGCATCTGCACCGCTCTCCGAGGCCATGACCGGCCCCGAAGGCAACAAGCGGCCGCGCGCCGACAACGGCTCGCCAAAGAGCATACCCGTGATGTATCCTCCACATCAGCATTCGCCGGTGCTGGCAGCGTGTGAGACGCAAGAGGCTGCAGCTGCACCGGTCGTGATTTCGACACCAGCAGAGCGGGCGTCAACCGCAGCGCTGGAAGACGGCCAGGCCACGCGTGCGCTGCTCGAGCGGCTGCTTTTGTCGCACGAGCAGCTGGCCACCGACGTGGCCCGGCTGCAGCAGACCGTGGACACCGTGCTGCTGACGCTGCGGCAGTCGTCGCCAGTCCACCCAGCGCGAGATACGCTGGCTACGGCCGATCAGCGCCCGGCGTCGACGCCCCGGCGCACATCCCAAAACCTGCCGTTTGCGGCCTATACTCAGCCCCCGGGCCGGCGCTTTGGCGCGGTGCCGCCATCGCTGGCCAACATCGTGTCGCCGCAATCCCAAGCCGCCGATCCGATGCTTTCGGAGCGGCCGCCAGCCTCCGAATCTCCACAGCCGCAATACCGGCATGGCGGCGAGCGGGCTCGCGCAGCCAGCAGCGGGGACGCCGCCGGATCCATTGCCGACGGCAGCAACGTCAGCCTGCCGCCGGTCCAGCGACACCATGCCCACGAGTACCTGTCGGCCGGCGCCCACAGCCCGGCCGGGCGCTTCTTTGCCAACTCGCCGCCAATGCTGGCGCAGCCGACCGCGGCCGGCGGATCGCAAATTGCGCTGCCGCTCCCGGCGGGGCTGCCCCCGTCGGCCGGCGCACCGCGGAACGCGCCGCTGCAGGGGTTTCCGCGGGTCCAGTCGCCAACGTCAGCGGCGCTAAGCTCCCAGGGACAGGGGCGGTTCCATCAGCTGCAGTCCCCGTCCCCGTCAGCGCCGCTGTCGGCGCCCTCGTCGTCATCGTCGGCGTACCCTCCCACCCGGCATTCGTCTGCGCACCACGGCGAGTACCGGCAGAGCCGTCCGCAGCCGCAGCACGGCGCGTCGCTGTCGCGGTACTCGCACCTGCACTACGACCCGCGCGGCGCGCCGGTGTCGCCGCTGCGGGCGCAGCCGGGCCACGGCGAGCAGGCGGCGCTGCTGCAGCCGCTAATGCGCACATCGGTAACCGCCCGGCCGCATGGCGGACAATATCCTCGAGGCCCCGGGCTACAAAAGGAAGCCCCGGGTACGTCACCGTACTCCGCGGCGCCCGCGGCTGCAGCTGGCATGCTGATTGACGCCACGCCGGCGCCTAAGCCATCGCCTCCGCTGTATCCGCAGGCCCACGCCGGGTTTGCGCCGCCGCTCACTTCCGATGGCGCCGGGTCCGGCGGCATGGTTGAGTCGCCGACCGGGTCGGGAGCGGCTCCGCGGTCCGTGCCGTACGCCGCCGCCGGCGGCGGTGGTGGTGGCCACGCGTACGGCGGCAGCACGCACGAGCCCGGCGCGCAGCAGAAGCTCGAGAAGAACCGGTTCCAGGCCAACATCCGCGCGTTCGTCGATCAGCACTTTATGGTGGGCTCGAACCTGCACTGGGACTACCAGCAGTCGTTCAAGGCGCCGCACAACGCCGAGACCACGCAGCAGATCACCGAGGCTTTCCAGGCGCTCCACGGCAACCCGTTTGAGCGCATCCAGCACGGCCTGGGCGTGTACTTTAGCTCGCTCAAGGCAAAGCACCGCTCGAGCGAGGAGAAGACCATGGTGAAGCAGCAGCGCGACCGGCGGCGCGCGCGGCGGATTAAAAAGGCGAATGGCCGGCGGAAAGTGTTTGACCGGGCGCAGTACCCGTTCCTGACCGACGACTTTGACTCGAAGCGGTGCTTCATTCCGCTGGCCACCAGCCCCGAGCACACCGACGACGACGGCGAGGTCAAGGTCGGCGTGGTGCCGTGGCGGATGGACACGTACACAAAGCTGTTCCACCACCTCGACACCATGCGCACCAAGCGCACGATCCGCCCCGTCAACGCGCAGCTTTCGAGTGGATCGGTGCCGCCGCCCGAGATCCCAGACTTTATGATTGATCCGGCGTTTCTGTCCATGGACCGCGCGCGCCGCAGCCCCGATCCCGACCAGGACCCCGAGGATCACAACGCGGATCCCGAAGAGGATATCGAGATGGGAAGCTCCTCGGATGGAGATTAGGCTCCTTGACCCGGGCGGGTTTCTCACGGCCCGCGCCAGCAATTGTGTGTTTGTGTTTTTTTTTGCGAACTTTCTTTTCTAGCGTTTAGACGTTTGTTTACTTTTTTTATGTTTCGCGGCCTAATTGTCAAATGTTTCATTTCTACTGTCCAATCCATTCTCTGACTTTGGCGGGCCATTGTGTGCTTGGGAGGCAGTTTTTTTTATGCCGAGGAAGCGCACAATACGCAAGGCTTCCATATGTAATTGCATTTATTGCTTGTCTTTTGTGTGCTGTCTGCCGCCCAGCGTTGAATGGGATGCATGTGGCCGCCAAAGTGCATTATTGGCAAAGCAATTGAACGCAATCAAAACCTGCCTCGCCATCCTTTTCTTTTCGAAGCGGGAAATGCCAAATGTGACATGCAACGTCAAGAAAAAAAGTTGAATGCAGAATCCGCCCAATCCATGTATCTGCCCCAGTCCCGACCATGCCTCAGTTGTGGACAGGACTTTTCTCGGGGGGTGGAAATGCATTCATGTGTCAGTATCCTGCACACCATGTGCCGTGTAATTCGCCAATCCACACCCAACTTGGCAAGCCAGCAGCTGCCGCATTAATGCACCTATTTGCCGATTGGGTGATGGGAAAAACCGCTACATCGGCTTCCATTGACCCAAGGCAGTTGAAATTCCCCCAATGCCGCCTCGCAAAACCAGCCTGGCAATAAATGCATATCCGGCCGCCGCTCGTCAATGGCAACGCTGGAAATGTTGGGTCTCTTGCTCATCCACATGCACTGGCAATTGAAGCTTGATCGACCAGTTTTTTGTCTCTTTCCCCAAACCTTAGTGCCTTGGTGTGATTCACTAGCTCCAGTGCAAGCAATTGACAAGCCGCTGGCGAGCCATGGCTGTCGTAAGCAATAAACGTCTCACAGATGCAGATCGCTCCCAGCATTCAAAATCCCAGTCGGCCGACATACCATGGCATAATTAGAAATGGATACTCGAGCGATCGGCTTTTCCCTTCGGCCAATCCCCATAGATCCGACCACGTCGCCGAGCCTGGTGCAGCACTAGTTGGAGAACGGCCTGGCGGCCAAGGTTCAGGGTAACCGAACAGATCACCAAGTAATCTGATCGCCAGGCAATCCGGACCAGGGGAGAAAAAGTCCAGGCCCCAAGCACGTGCTCGAACGCGTCCTGCTCGGAAAAAAAGCGCATTTTGGCCGTTTCTAAGCGTTTGCTGGTTTTTTTGCTTGAGTTTGGTGCCGGCGAGTTTACAGCTTTTATTTTATTTGTATAGTTTGGCCTGTGGCTGTTGAATCATTTAAATCGGCTTTGGGGGATTGTCATTGACGCGTTACCAACCAACTGTGCGTTCCGTTTTATTTTTAAGCACGCGATTCACATAATGTCGGCCGGCGAACATTCCCTGGGCGGAGACGACTACGAGGACATAAAGGAGCAGGACCGGTTTCTGCCGATAGCCAACGTGGCCCGGATCATGAAGCGGGCGTTGCCCGAGAACGCAAAGATCGCCAAGGAGGCCAAAGAGACGGTGCAGGAGTGCGTGTCGGAGTTTATATCGTTTATCACCAGCGAGGCCAGCGATCGGTGCCAGCAGGAGAAACGGAAAACCATCAACGGCGAGGACATTCTGTGGGCCATGCAGTCGCTGGGCTTTGAGAACTACGCCGAGGTGCTGAAGACGTATTTGAACAAGTACCGTGAGTCGGTGAAGATTGAAAAGGACGGGCCAAACAAGGAGGACTCGGCGGAGCTGCCTGGATCGCCGTCGATGGTCGCGCACATGGGCAACCCGGTGGACCAGCTGAGCATTACGCCGGACCCGACCAATCTGCAGGCGTATATGGGCCAGCACGGCCAGAATGCCTACTACGGATAGGGAGGATCCTTGTACTTTATCCGCCTCCGTCATCCAGGGAAAATGTTTGTTTGAGTGAGTTATATAAATAAAGCAGTGGGTGCAAACTTCCATTCTAGTCCGAGTCCGAGTCCGATATGTACGGCGTTTCGCCCTGGTCGGCTACCTTCTTCTTGAACAGCTTGCTGTTGGGGTTCTTCTCAGGGTTGCGGCATAGAATGAGCTTGCGGTCGATAGGCTGGGCCTCCTTGATCGTTACTAGCTTGAAGTCCGAGAGCGCATCCTGGACGTCGTCCAAAACGGAGTACAGCACTTCGAGCGACCGCGCGTCAAAGCGCTGGGCAAGGTACGTGTCAATGTCGATATCAATGTCCTTCTCCTTGGCCGCGACCTTGAAGGCGCCCAGCGCGATTTGCGACGGCTGGTAGAAAAACACCAGATCGGTAAACAGCGAGTTGTCAATATAGCGCAGAGCATGGTCGTATACCGACTTTAGCAGTTCTAAATCCTCGTAGTACGCTTGCATATCCAGATAGAAGCCGTAGGCCGGGCGGTACGGGTGGTGCACGGCCAGCTCAAACTGCAGGCTCTGGATAACCACAAACTCGAGACCCAGAATGTCGTCGCTCTTGGTCTGCACCTTGGCGCCACGCTTCTCCTCGGCGGCCTTTAGCGGGCGGATAAAGTCGTCGATCTTCATGAACGAATTCTCTACCTTGGTCGCCAAATACAGGCAGGTCAGCATGATGCTTCTGGGCGGATAGTCAAACACCACATTGTGCAGATAGAATCGCTTCATAAAGTTTATGGCTGTCGCCTTGATGTTGTTGACGGCCTCGGACTTGAGCAGCCCGTGTTCGCGATAGGTCTTGGACAGTGCGGCGATTGTCTGCACGATCATTTGCAGATAGTAGCGGATCAGTTGCAGCTCCTCGCGTGGCGTGAGCAGATTGTTGGTGGCTTCGGAGATGCGCGTCTCGGCCGAGTCCTGGTCGTCGACCTGCGCTTCCTCGCGCAGCCCGCGCAGCACCCGCTCGACGCCCTGCTTATTGTTGACCGCCCGCAGCTCCTCCAATGCCTCGGGCGTGAAGCGCCAGTGCCGGTACTGCGACGTCTGCTCGAACAGCTGGGGCCTGGGCGCGGCCGCTTCCATGGTCGACTATGTGATAAATAGGCAGCAAATACGAGGCGTGTATATGCAAGGAGAAAAATACAGAGTCGCTGTGAGGAAGAAACGCAGAAGAAAGCCCCCGTGTCCGGCAAAAAAAGACCGCGGATTCCGCTACCCAAAAAGTTGCAGTGCGTATTCACCTATGGCAGTTTGAGGAGTTTTTGCCGCGTGTATGGGAATGGCGCAGCTGACTGGCTTCCTGGTCAACGTTCTTTCCAGTTCATTTTCCTGCGTTTGTGCCGTCTGTTCTCTGCCGTTATCTCCATTGAAGCAGTTTTTGTAGTTTTCATAGCGGGTGCAAATGTCGTTTATGAAATGGATGAGCGGAGGAGCCGCCGGCACCGGCGCTGGCGCCAGCATTACCAACCTGGTAGGTTGTCCAACACAGAGACCACCTCCCCCTATTTAGACAACTGGGGAGGAGCAGGTTGGTGTCCAACAGAATCTAACCAACTAGCAATGTGCGTTTGTGTCCAGTAGGCCAACGGCTCTGGAGGGTCGACACGCAGCGACCTGCCGGACAATGACGACAGGTACTACGGGCTGGTCAATGTCGGGAACATTTGCTATTGCAGCTCAGTGCTGCAGTCGCTGTACTTTTGCCGACCATTCAGAGACTGCGTCAACAACTACCCGTACCCGCGGCCGCTGCCATGCCGCCAGCCGATTTCCGGACTGCAAAGGCGCGCGGATGCAGCAGCGCTGGTCAAATCGCCCGCTGCGTCGTCGGGGCATAGTGCCGGGCAGTCGCTGGAGCGGTCGGTGTCGGCGCTGGCGATTACGCAGTCGCCTATCAGCAACGACTCTGACCAGAAACCTGGGCTATCTGCGACAGCCGTGACTAATGGCATAGCCAATGGGAACGAGCCCAGCGGCAGCCGCGGCAGAGCGCTGACGACCATAAAGGAGCGTGCCGCCGGGCTTCGGCGGAAGAAGGACCGGAGCAACACGGAATCAGGCGCGCTGGCCGCGGACAGCGCGGCGAATGGCTCGGGCGACAGCAAAAACAGCAGCATCACCGAGGGCAGCGGAAGCACTCGACAGGCGGCTGCAAATGCCGGTGCAGACCCTACGTCATGCCCGCCTGAGCGGATCGCTGACTCGATGTCCGAAGACATATCGAGTGTGACTAAATATAGCATAGACAGCACAATGTTCAGCGAGCTCAAGGACCTGTTCTGGCTGATATCCACGCGCGCCAAACGGACCGGCAGCACGTCGCCGCAGGGCGTCATCGCCAAGCTCAAGGAGCTCAACGAGATATTTCGCAGCAACGCTCACCAGGACGCCCACGAGTTTCTCAACTACATGCTGAACGAAATCGTCGAAAACGTCGAAAAGATCCACCGCGACCAGGCGCTGCCAGGGTGCACGGGCGCGCCGCTCGAGGGCCCGAACCTGTTTAATGGCAAGACCTGGGTGCACACGCTGTTCGAGGGCCTGCTGACCAACGAGACGCGCTGCCTGAGCTGCGAGAACGTCACCAGTCGCGACGAGACGATTCTGGATGTGTCTGTCGACATCCACGAAAACACATCAGTGACAAACTGCCTAAACCAGTTTGCCGCCGGCGAGCTGCTCTGCCACAACAACAAGTTTTATTGCGACAGCTGTGGCGGGCTGCAGGAGGCCGAGCGGCGGATGCGGCTCAAGCGCCTGCCAAACATCCTGGCATTGCATTTGAAGCGGTTTAAGTACCACGAGGGCCTGGGCCGCTATGTCAAGCTGTCGTACCGCGTAAACTTTCCTACCGAGCTGCGCGTGCCCAACACCACCGAAGACACCGAAGACGTGCTGTATTCGCTCAGCGCCATCGTCGTGCATCTGGGCGGTGGCCCGTTCCACGGCCACTACATTTCAATTGTGCGCAGTGGCGACAAGTGGGTGTTGTTTGACGACGACTGCGTCGAAATCATCGAAGAGAATGAGCTGAGCAACTACTTTGGCGACTTTCCCAACTTTGGCTCCGGCTACGTCCTATTCTACGAACGCACTGACTTTGACCCGACACAATTTGATCTGCCGCGGCCAGTCGGGTGCTTTGAATCCGAGCCCGAGGCCCAGCCGCCAACTTACATGTCGCCGGTTCCCGAAGACGCTGCCGCTGGTCCGGAAGATGCCAACAGCCTCCTGCCAGCCCACGCGCAGACCAATGGTCTGCATCTGTCCTCAACCATGCCCAACCTGGCAGCAGTGTCGGCGGCCAGTCCAGACGCAAACCACTTGGCTGCGGGCGATGCTGCCACTGGCAGCCAGGCCAGGTTTGCTGCACCCACCCGGCCGCCGCCGCTTATCTCGACGACCCGATCGATTCACAGCGGGCTGGACTTGTCGGCACAAATGAGTCCGGCGCCAATGTCGCCAGCGGCCTCAGAGTCGCAGCCGGGCGGGTTTCCGGCAACCTACGCGGGGAAGGCACCCAATCCAGAGCTGCCCGTGTTGCCGTCGCCTACAGGTGCGGCAGAATTGTCCAAGAAGCCCGCCCGCGGCAGCAGCAGCAGCGACACTGGAAGCAAGAGCCGGTCGTGGTTCAGCCGCCGCTCGAAAAAATAGCGCGCAGGCTTTCCTGCAAACACGTGTTTCAAACATCCATTCGCCGGGCAGCGTTTTTCTCCCTATCTTTCCTCCTTCCCCCGCCTGTACTAATACACCGCGCATTTTACAACACTTGGCAAACCAATGTCGACAACCGAGGTTGCACACAGCAGCAATGCGGCCGAGCAGCCGCAGGTCAGTGTGCGCGTGGTCTCCGAAGACGCCATTGACGATATCGCGCGGCCGCTCAGCGAGTTCAAGTATCCGTTTTCTGGACAGCCGGATATCGTGCGGTCGACGCAAAAGGACCTGTTCTACCAGCAGCAGCTGCAAGTGCAGATATCCGATCTTGTACAAGAGTTAAAGGGCACCCGGTTCTATGCTGCACACCAGGAGGGCATTGCCGCTGTGGCCGCAGGCCTGTACTACGGACTGACGACACTGGTCGGTGCGCCGACGCTAGGCGAAGAGTACTGCGGTATTATGCAGATAGATCGACGCAGGCTGTACCCGTCGCTGGGCCGCCGGTTCCTGATGGTACTGCTGCATTCGGCGGGGGGCTGGGGAGCCATGCGCATGCTTTCGGTGGTGCGGCAGTGGCTGCAACGGCGACGGCTACGCACGGGCAGTTTGAAGGCTGGCCGAGTCGAGCGCATCTTGGAGAAAATCGCAAAGATGTCCGGGAAGAATGGACTACTGACCAAACTGGCAATGGCGCACTTGGCTGTGTTTTACTTTACGGGCGCCTACCATGGACTCGCCAAGCGGGTGACGGGCATTCGCTATGTGTTTACACGCAAGCTCCGGCAGGGCGAAGAGTCCGCAGGATACGAGATATTGGGTGCATTGTTAGCTATCCAGCTTGCCGTTCAGAGCGCATTGCAGCTGCGGAACTGGCAGCAAAAGCACGATACAGGCGACGGCGATGACGGCGAAAAGGGCACTGAGGATGATTCGGATTCCGAAGCGACGTACTGCTGGTCGGATATGGCTACGGATAACCAAGTAGTCGACGATACCCCCGACGATTATGAAAACACTGACATGGCTGATAGCGCATCTGTTTCGGACGACGAATTCGGGCAAGTTATACCGGCCAGCGAGGAAGAAATCGAGACGATTCGCCGGTTTGTGACCAGCGAACAGACCTGCACACTGTGCCTATCGCCGCGCAGTCATTCAGCAGCCACGCCATGCGGACACATGTTCTGCTGGACCTGTGCGTTCGAGTGGTGCCAGACCCGATCCGAGTGCCCGCTGTGCCGGCAGCCGGTAAAACCAAACCAGATATTGCCTGTATTTAACTACTAAAACATGCGTATATGCGCGCTGGGAACATCCAAAAAGTCTTTGCTGCAAATGTAATCGATGCACTGCCACACACGGTGGTTTTCTCGCTCAATATCCTTGGCCATTAGCATTTCCAGCAGCGATGACGACTTTGGCGGATGTGCCTCGACTTCAGCCGCCGGGGCTGTCGCCTCTGGATGGGCAAACGGACATTTGGAACCCTTGGTGCAGGCTCCGCGAGCAAAGAATTTGCACACCCGTAGCTTGCGCCGGTCCTCGCTGGGAGCCATTCCTGACGGGCGGAAGGGCACCGGTGGACCCCGAGATTTTGTGGACGTTTCTTCGGGCGCGCTGTCGGATGACTCGTCGTCTGAAGCTTGGCTTGCTGGCGAGTTGTCGCTGTCGGATCCTCCGCCGTAGCCGGCCAGCGCGCTGAGCGGATTGCTGCTATTGTTGCGTTTGCGCTTGCTGCCCCCGGAATGCTCGTGTTCGGGGACCTTGGCTTTTAGTCTGATGTTGGCATCGGTTGGATACTTGCTTTTGCGCTCGGCGATCCAGGCAGCGATATCCTCGGGTGTGTCGAGGCTGCGATTGCGGATCAGCGGGTGGATCAGCTCGCTGGATAGCGATGTGCCTGCTGGGATTGCTGTCGCATTACTTTTATGGTTACTGCTGCTGGCAGCGATAGTGTCGTCGTTGTGGTCGTTGCTTGGACCGGGTGCGTCTGGGACCGGATGGCTCGCAACGTGCTGCGCGACAAAGTCGTCTATCGCCGGCGCATGCGCCGGCGAGCGTGGCTCATCGGCAAGAAACGAGAAGAATGCGTTATCCGCCATATTCGCAACAGCAAAGGCCCAGTGAAACAACTGGAAGCCCTCTTTCGATATGGGCCGATTGTGCCCGTTCATGGATTCCCTGTTCACTGGGATATGGGGCTCGGAAATAGTGCAGCTCTCCGTCCATCACCTACCAGGCAGGCCGCTTCTCTCTTTCTTTTTTCGTTTGCGAAAATACTCGTTATTTTCTCTATCGAATTCTTGGATGCTGAGCAAATGTCGTTGCTGACCGACCCGGCGTTTCTGGTGTACCAGCTCCGGGTGTCCTTTCTGCGCGCCAATGATCCGACCGGCGAACGGGTGCTCACCTTTGACGACCTGTCGGTCCCGCTGAGTCCTGGCGCGTTGCGGGCGCGGCAGGGCAGCACGCCGTCGCCGATGACGCCGCAGTCGCGACGCAAGACGTCGGCATCAGAGATACGCCAACAGGTGGCCCAGAATACCGCTGCCAACGCATATATCATGGCGTGCGGCCACTACCCCGAAACCGACACCGTACACAGTCCTGAAATTGAATATGACGAAGGGTACATGTACTCGCGGCCAGCGCCTCGGCTAGCCTACACAGCCGGCGCTGCGCGCAGCCACGACATAGCGCCGACGCCCAATGCACGGTACCCCGACAGACAGGGGGCGCCGGGCCGCAACAAGCGCACCAACCGGAATGCCAAAATTGCGCCGACTGGCGAAGGCCGCGAGGAAGTGGTTGGGTTGGGCGTGGTGCCGTCGCACCCAGAAATGATTTTAAGCGCGTACGAGGGCGCAACTGCTGGACAGCCAGCGCCTCCACTGCGCCGTAGTATCGACATGCTCAGGCACCGGCCCCTGCCGGTGGTCGAGGAGGTTGTCGACTCTGGCTCACTCTCGGATAGCGCACAGCCGCCGGATCCACCGCCAAAGCACTGGCAGCCCGAACCAATGCCGCCGCGCCGGTCGCTGGATACCATTCACCATACGGACCGCGGTGCAGGTGCAACACGTGCTCAGCCAGCCGCTCGAGGGGATCGCCGGCGGCACATGGGCCATGCGTACAGCAACAGCATCGCCACTATTCGACTGCAGCAGCGGCCTAACGAGCTTCTGCGCAAGGGATCGTCCCGAGATGCAATAGCACTAGGAATCGACTTTGACGTAAAGTCGATATTCGAGGCTGACGAACGTAACCCTGCAACAGATCACGCCTTTACACAGCTGCAGCAGCCTACGCCTGGCGCCGACGCCAATGACGATGAAAAACAGCAGCAGGAGCAGCAACGTCACGAGCGGCAGCCATCCGGCTCCAAATCGTCGACTGATGGTCGGTCAAGTCAGGAGCGAAGCCATGACGAAAAATCTGCAGATACGTCGGCGCGGCTGGGATTAAAGCTGAAACAGCGACACCAAACAGGGCCGCTTCATTCGCGAAAGAAGAGCTCCGCCAGCATAGAGCTACGCGGTCGCCGCAACGAAACGTCGTTCAAAATTCCGCTGGCCAACTTGCGCGACGACCGGTCGGCTGGATCGACTTTGCTCAAGCGCAGCGCCACGCTGCCCACCAAGCGCGCCGGCGCAAGCAACTACAATGCCAATGCCAGCGCGCATAGCGGGGCAGCGGCGACTGCAGCGAACCAAAAGAGCAGGTGGGTGGGCGGATACGCCGACGAGACCAAGCCGGCAGCCAGGCGGGTGTCTGGGTGGGGTAGCCGTGCCCGCGACACCGGCTGGGACCATAGCAGCGACGATGACGACGATGTCACCCCCTTGTCCCGACGCGGCGCTGGCACCCAAACGTGGTATGGTCCGCGGGAGGGCATCCGCCCGATCAGCATGTTTCCACCGACACGGGCCAACGCGGCCTACCCGATTCCGCCGGTGCCGCTGATGTTTGGCGCCGATGACAGCGACGACGATATTGACCTGGAGGGCGACGAGGGCTCGTCGCGGACGCCGGCAGCTCTGGGTCTGGGGCTGGCTCGCGGGCTTCGGACATACGCTGGTAGCCCCAACCCCAGCATCCGTAGTCGCCAGGACTCGGTCAGCACTCTGATGGACCGGTCGCGCAACCTACGGTTTGTGCCCAAGCCGTCGGCGCTGGCAACATCGGTACCACTTTCGTCGCCGCTGACCGTGGTGCAGACTCCGTTGGCGGTTTCGGGAGGCAAATACGACCACTTGGCTCAGGAGGCTGGCAGTGCATCCCGGCCGCGAGGAATCTCGGATCCCGAAGGCCGCCAGTCGTCGCGCAGCAGCCATATTCAGTCCAGCAACCGGAGCAGCTGGCGTCCGGCCGGCGAGACGGCTAGCAGCCGACCGGGCAGCAAGGATGACAGCCTTCAGCAGCCGCCAGCGATCGATGGTAAGGCCGGGCCACTGCGCCCATCTAGTGGCAGCGAGCCACTATCAGCGCGTGGGTTCTCTGTTGCCACTGGTGGCGGCTCGGGCGCTGTGGCTGGAAAAGCGGCGAACATGGCGGCATATGTGCCGCCGTCGGCACCAAAATCGTCGGGTCTGGCAGCGCTGTTGGCTACCAAAATGGTGGTGCGGCAAAACCCATTTTCGGAGGAGTTTGGCGCTATGGGCGGAGCTGCCGCCGACACTAACTTGGTGGAGCTGAACATATTTTTGCAGTACAACGACAAGAAGTCGCAGCCACGATCGATCCGAGTGCGCAAAGCGGCTACGGTCGAACAGGCGATTGGATTTGCGCTGTACCAGCACGTTGAGGACGATTTGGAGCCCAAGCTGGAAGGCAGCGAGCAGGATGTGGTAATGTGGGCGCTGCGCATTGCCATGGACGGCGAAATCGACGACGACTTTCCTGCTTTTGATCGGAGCCGGCCGGTGGCGAACTTTGCATTTGACGAATTTGCGCTGTGTCTGGCCACGCCAGACCAGGTCAAGGTGAACGAGGGACTTCGCGTGCGCCATGGCCGGCCTCCGCGCATGCTGCGACCCAAGTCGCTGATGCCCCCAACCCCGTCGACCAACCCGACAGCAACAGCACTCGCAGCTGAAACGGACTCTGAGAAGAACTCGGCCGAGCTGCTGTTTACAATTACGCCGCGTGTGGAGACCTCGGCAATGGTGCTGCAGCCATCGCGTATTGCCACTGCCTCAACCGCTGGCATCTTTGTTGGCACGTCGGTGCTACAGAACCAGGGCACGCAGGAGGCTCACAGCTTGTCAGCAGCTGCAGAAGAGTCGTCGGTCTCCCAGCCGCCGCAGTCACGGCTGCTCAGGGTGCGGGTTCTAGGCGAGACATCGTCAGCCGACGCACTACGGGCGACGACTATCGAGGCCGATGCCAATGCCACCATCCGCATTGTGCTGGCGCAGGTGTGTCGGAAGAAGCAGCTCATTGAAGACCAGTATGTGCTCGGGGTGTTTGACAACAGCGGGTTCGTTGTGTGCAGTTCCGATATGGCGGTGTCGCAGATTCCGTCGGGCATCGAAATGTACTTGCATCGGGTGGGTGCTGCGTTGCCGACGCTGGGCCAAGTGCCGCAGCCGCCTGAGGCGCCGATATATGGGCAGCAGCAGCTGCAGAAGCAACAGCTTGCCATCGAGGACCCTGTGGATGCGGTGCTGGCTGCCGAGAGCAGTGCCATTGGTCTGGCATCTGCCTACTACACGTTCCGGGTTATCCGGCGCGCGCAGATGTTTACTCGCCACGAGCGGTCGCTGGTCATTGATGGCGAGACGATCACACTGATGCCGTTTGACCATGGAACCGAATCGGCCAAGACGCTGACGTTCCACATCAGCAACGTCATCTGCAAGCGCAACCAAAAGTCGCCAAAGAAGATTCGTCTGTTCATTACCCGGCGCGGCAACACGGGCGAAAAGTCGATTGATTTGGAGGCTGTGTCGGAGGAGGACGCGGCCAGCATCTGCGGCATTCTCATACGACTGCGCGACCACTATGGACAGGCTGGCAGGGTGTGAACTGGCAGCAAGCGTCTGGGTCACGGTTCACGGCTCCCATAAATTTCGGGTTTAGCACCCAGCAGCACTATTTTTTCCGTGAGCGTGTCATGTGGCCCTTGTCTGGGGAATGGGCGGACATATCTTATATTTTTAGCACTGTATTGCGACGACTAAACATTGAATGTCACTAAACGACTACCTGGCGAAGCACTATGGATCATCCGATAAGAAGCGCAAAGGCAAAAAGTCTGAGCGCAGGCAGGGTTCAGCATCGGCGTATGGAATGAATATGGTGATAACCGATGACGATGACAGGGTCCACGAGCTTTCCGTGCCACTGGACCGCGGGTCCCAGTCAAAGCTGCCTGAAAAGCCGCGGTTCAAGGAGGCAGCCAGCTCCTGGCGTGCAGTGCAGCCGGCTAAACCGGCCCCGCTTGACGAGCTCCTAGTAGACGACGAGGAGCGGCCGGTAATAGCCGAAGGTTCAGAGCTAGTTGAGGAATACCACGCAGAGAAGCAGCGGAAGAAAGTGGAGGAGAAGATGCGGCGACGAGAGCAGCAGCAGCAGCAGCAGCGGCGACAGCAGGAGCAACTCTTAGAGTCCAAATCAACTACGACGGACGACAGGGCCGGATCGGCGGCAGCCAAGGACCGCTCGCCGTCGCCAGTCGCTAGGCGCTATGGACTGCAGACTGCAGAGGCAGTCAAAGAAGATTCGGACCGGGCGCGCGAGCGATACATGCGCAAGCTGCGCGAAACATCCAGCGAGATCAGCGGCCGGGGCGCAAAGACTGTCTATCGCGACCCAAAGACCGGAAAAGTTATCGATATTGAGCAGGTGGAGCGGGAAAAGCAGGAAAAGACACAACGGCACGAGCAGCTTCGCCAAATGCACACCGAATGGAACAAGGGCCTGGTTCAGCAGCGCCAGAGACACGAAGAGCAGCAGATGATTGAGAACGTGCGGCAGTCGGGATCAGTCGACTTTGACAGCCAGCGCGAAGCCGAGCAGCGGGCAAGGCAGCACTGGAACGATCCTGCGCTGAAGTTTCTGCAAGCCAAGAAGAGCGAGAAGACCGTGTACCCAGAGTACAAGGGCTATGCGCCGCCAAACCGGTTCAACATTCGTCCCGGATACCGCTGGGACGGCGTTGATCGGTCAAATGGGTTTGAGCAAGAGATGTTCAAGAACCAGGCCAGTGCCAGCGCTCAAAGGGCCGAGGCCTATTCGTATTCGGTTGCCGACATGTAGCATTGGAATGTTTCTCCCAAGAAAACTGGCTTCTATTAGCGTTTTTTTAATTGCAACTGAGCTACATGGTATTGGCGTCCGTCAGCTGCGGTTCGGGCGGCGGCGGCGGCAGCACGGCGCCGGAAAGCTTCTTTTCCTTGTAGCTGTTGTACGCTGATACACTGGCCTGGTACGCGCCCACCACGCTGCTGCAGATGAGCGCCGACATCAGGCTGGCTCGGGGCCCGCTACCGATCTTGAAGAGCATGCCGCTGATAGCCGCCGCGCCAAGGTTGTTGTATTGGTCGCGCGTGCCACGATAGCTGCCGATCATAGAATTTATGCTGTTGTAGAACATCGCCAGGATGCCCAACGAGTTGGCCAGGAACGGCCCGCGCCGGGTCATCGAATTGAGCACGCTGTTGAGCCGCAGTTTGAAGCTACCGCCGTGCTGGCTCCGCATGCCCTCCATAAGTCCCCAGGTGCCGCCCGTAGCTAGGCCCATAATATACATTGTGCCGGTTCCATAGCACAGATCATCGCTCCATCCGCGGCTGGGCATGACGCCTCCTGTGTAGACGGGGCCATCTTCGATCGTCAGGTACTCGATGCCGCCGGGGTTGGCCACCGGGTTTAGAGCCGTCGACGAAAAGTCAACCTGGCTCAGAATGTCCGACACGCCGCCCTGCATCTGATCCAGCGCGGCCGACCTGGACGAGGGCGTCGGCGCCGCTGGCAGCGGGGCTGGTTGGTGGTAGCTAACAGGATACTGGCCAGTGGGTTCGGCTGATGTCTCGCGTCCGTGATCTTGCTGCTGCTGCTGCTTTGGCTGGTCCTGGGCAGAGGCCCCGCCGCGGGAGAGCACTGAAAAGATGGACATTTTATAAACGCACGCCGGAATTAAAAATGCAAAGGAAGAATCGCGGAGATAAAGCACCGAACCGCCCTAGAGCGGCAGCTATCTCTAGCCAGAAAAATCGAAATTTTGGTAAGCATAAATCAAGAGATCACATCGATTAACCCACCGATCAAAGGCACTTACGCCATCACCTACGTTTCAAGACTCGCGGGTAGTGAGGCCAACTGCTCTTTCGTGCCCAATTTGCATTTGGCGTTTATTTCCCCCACTTTTACCGGCAGCAACTAGCTTTTGACTGAAATCGGCCGCAACGCATCATGGTACGTATAGAGGGCATGGCGGTGGGACTTTGCCGTGCCCCGGCGCTTGCCGGCAAATGTGCATCAGATGCGCAGCGCTAAATTGCCTGCTGACTGAGTAGGGTAACGCACAGTCCGATTTCTCTGGACGCCTGCCCGGCGACAAGGACAAGAAGAAAGAGAAGAAGAAGTGGGAGCCGCCCGTGCCCACAACCATTGGTCGGAAGAAGAATAAGAAGGGCCCGTCGGGCGCAGCCAAGCTGCCCAAAGTGCACCCGACTATTCGCTGCAACCTGAAGCTACTCAAGCTCGACAGAATCCATGACTATCTGCTTATGGAGGAAGAGTTTGTGCAGAACCAGCAGCTGCTGAAACCGCAGGAGGAGAAAACGCAGGAGGAGCGCACGCGCGTAGACGAGCTGCGCGGCACACCCATGAGCGTCGGCACCCTGGAGGAAGTGATTGACGAGAACCACGCGATTGTGTCGTCGGCGACCGGGCCAGAGAGCTACGTGACGATGCTGTCGTTTGTCGACAAGGACCAGCTGGAGCCCGGCTGCTCGGTGCTGATGCACCACAAGACATCGGCAGTGGTCGGCGTGCTGCAGGACGACGCTGACCCGATGGTCAGCGTGATGAAGCTGGAGAAGGCGCCGTCCGAGTCGTATGCCGACGTAGGTGGTCTGGCGCAGCAGATAATGGAGATCAAAGAGGCCGTGGAGCTGCCACTGACCCACCCGGAGCTGTACGAGGAAATGGGCATCAAGCCGCCAAAGGGCGTTATTCTGTACGGCGTGCCTGGTACCGGCAAGACGCTGCTGGCAAAGGCGGTTGCCAACCAAACATCGGCCACATTCCTACGTGTGGTTGGCTCGGAGCTGATCCAAAAGTACCTGGGAGACGGGCCCAAGCTTGTGCGCGAGCTGTTCCGCGTTGCCGAGGAGAACGCGCCGTCGATTGTGTTCATTGACGAGATTGACGCCATCGGCACCAAGAGATACGACTCGAACTCGGGCGGTGAGAAGGAGATTCAGCGAACCATGCTTGAGCTGCTCAACCAGCTGGACGGCTTTGACTCGCGTGGCGACGTCAAAGTCATCATGGCGACCAACAAGATCGAGTCGCTGGACCCGGCGCTGATCCGTCCTGGGCGTATTGATCGCAAGATTGAGTTCCCGCTGCCCGACGTCAAGACCAAGCGCCATATCTTTGGCATCCACACCTCGCGGATGACGCTCTCAGAGGACGTTGATCTGGAGGAGTTTGTCATGTCCAAAGACGATCTGTCGGGCGCCGATATCAAGGCGATTTGCACCGAGGCGGGTCTGCTGGCGCTGCGCGAGCGCAGAATGAAGGTGTGCAACGAGGACTTTAGAAAGGCGCGCGAGAAGGTGCTGTACCGGAAGAGCGAGGGCACGCCTGAGGGGCTCTACCTCTAAGCATTGTCGACTTTGCCCTATAGCTTTTTTCTTTTCCCTTCGTTATTCTGCCAGGTCACTGGAGGACACAGCCATAACTTGCTAGTGCACGCACATGAGCCATAGAAAGGCAAAAGTCACTTGATACATGCCAATGTGGCCGCTGCATTTTCCTTTCTGTACACTATGGCAAATCTACCGAACGAGATACAGTTCCGGCTCAAGGACGCCGCCCAGGGACTGACGTATTCGGCCGACGCGGTGGAATTTATATTCGAAGATGATCCAGAGCCGGTGGGAACCGACGATGGGCAAACGACGGTTGTGGTGGAGATGTCGGCAGACGGCACCAGGCCTGTGGGGGTGCAGTCGCTGTCGGCGTCGCTCATGGTTTCGGACTTCAAATGGGAGCCGCAGGCGGAGCCGACCGCGTCACTGACCGTTGAGAGCATCTCTCTAGAACAGGAGCCAGCACTGCGAGAGGCACAAATAGATAAATTAAGCTCGCAGCAGATATTCTCCAACATCCAGCGCAACTCTCACCACTTGTCCAAGCGCGTCGCGCTGCTTAAGCGAGCGTTGGACAACCTCGAGCCACCGGCGGCAGCCTCGGAGAAATAGCATTTCACATCGTATTCTGTCAACAATAAACATATAATAATGATCGCGCAGACCCCATAGCCGCAGCCGGTGGTGGCTCTACTGACGCGTCAGAAAGAGTAGGTACTGCTTCGTCGGCGGCTTTGAGCCATCCGCTGCCGCCAGCGTGTCCGGTGGAACCTGCTGGTCGCCATATTCGCCGGTGGCAGCCTCAGCCACCCACTCGGAAGCAGCTGCCTCGATCTCGATCATGTTCATCCCAATCTGCAACGGCACTTCGTACGCGTAGCCCGAGCTCTTGGTCAGCGCTGCCATTGTCGCCGAATCGTCCTTGTCAGTATCGTCGCTCGCATGTGATGGCGTATCGTCGCTCACGCCGTTCTCGCTTGGCTGTATTCCGTCGATGGGGATAATGCGCGGCAGGCAAGGCCGCGAGTTCGCCACCAGCGTAAGCAACGACTTGCCGCTGCTGTTGAACGGCCCGGGAACCGGGCGGATCAGAATGCTGCTGGATGACTTTGGCACCTGCACCGCATGGTTAACGTCGCTGTCCTTTAGCGACAAGTGCAAAAACATGCTGGCATTGGGCGTAGCCAGCTGGAGCGCCAGGCCCCTCTCGATCCGCGCGTTGCCGTGCGTCAAAAACACGCGCGTGGCCTTTTTCCACTGCTCAAACATCTGCTGGCTCTGGTTGGCAGCTGCGGCTGCAGTGGGGGTCTGCTGGCCGTTCGGCATGGTCATATCGGGCGACAGCGGCATGTGCGTCTGCTTGGGTGTTGTCGGCGGCGGCTGCTGCTGCTGCTGCCGAATCTGCTGCTGCTGTTGCTGCAACAGCATGGCCATCATCGCCTGCGCGCTGGATGCGGTCTGCTGTGGAGACGACAGGCCCGCTTGGTTGATCGCCGTGCCGCTGGGGGCTCGCGAGGGCGTCGAGGGTCGAATCATTCCCGGGCTGGCGCTAAATGAGCCATCGGCCATCTGCATCATCGGCATCGGCGACATGGTCCCGTTCGGGCGCACCATGCCCAGGTGCGGCGAGCCCGCCATGCTCGCCCCGGGCATCGAAAACACCATGCCGTTGGCACCCATAGCCACAGACTGCATTGGTGACATGGGCATCATCGACGTCTGCGCTGACCGGGCAACCGGTGAGGCGATGGTGGCCTGGCCCATCCCCGGGCTCATTGGCATCATGCCGTTGATCTGCTGAGCCACCTGGTGGGTAGCGGCCAGCGGCGACAAGTTCTGCAGCTGCGCCATAGTTTGCTGCTGCTGCTGCTGCTGCTGTTGCTGCTGCTGGAACGCCTGGTTCAGCGCCTGTGTCTGCTGGGTGTAGGATTGCTGCAGCAGCTGCGCCTGCGTATTATACGCCTGCTGGGCCTGCTCGAGCATCTGAGTCTGCTGCTTCAGCAGCCCTTGGAACTGGGGTGAGCTGGCAAACGCCGGGTTCTGCTGCTGCGCAGCCATGATCTGTTCTGTGACCTGCTTGTTGATAGCCGCCTTCTGCTGGCTGAGCTGCGCCTGTGCCTTGACCATGTTTTGCTGGAGCTGCGCCGTCAGATTCTGAAGCGCCTGGTTAAAGCTGCTTTGCAGCGCCGGCTGCTGCAGCTGCGGCATCCCCGACGGACGCACGCTACCTGCCATAGCTGCCGAGCCCAGTGCTTGTGTCGGCGTTTGTGGCATTGCCGGCGATTGCTGTGCTCCCGGCTGCGCTTGCCGGGCCCGGGCCTGGCTCTGCATCCGTGCGGCCGCCTCGCGATTCAGGACTGTCATCGCCAGCGTCGGCAGCACACTGGGGTTGTTCCACTGCATGACCGCCTGTTTCTGGGGAGTAAACGGCATGATGTAGGGAATAAACGCCGGCGGCTTCATCAGCGGCGTCTTAAACTCGTGCGCCCAGTTCGATATCGGCTTGAGGGTTGCCGGCTGGCTCCCATCGGCGCTGGGAATATATTCGCTCTCGCAAATGTACACATCCTGAGCCGCGTAGCCCTGGGGGTACACCCGAGCATAGACATTTGGAAGCAGCACAAAGCACCGGCCCTGCACGCCTCGCACGCCCAGGCCCTCAAACTCGGGCCCGACAAAGAGCTGATGCGGATATACGGACTGGCCGGCAATCTCGGGCACCTCTGACGGCGTCAGTAGCCAGCGTCCGTCGATAAACTTTCGCCGATCAGCGGGCCCGCCAACGCGAAGCCGGCTAACCATGCCCACCCGCTGAGCTGTGCCGTTGCGCATGTAAAAGAAGTCGCCGACAAACAAATCATGGTCGCCGACCGTGATCCGGCTCACGTACCGCCCATCCGCAACCTCGGCGTCATTGTACGACGTGTCAAACGGTATTTGGTGTTTTTGTACCGCTTCGCGGCACAACCGCTTGTACGTCTTCTCGAGGCCAACCGCAGTGTTATAAATGTCCGACTCGGGCTCGTTGAAGAACGTGGCGTTGTTGAATATCCACAGCATGTCGTAGTTAAATGCGTCAAAGCTGCGGTAGCTGTCGATGCGCTTCTTGACCAGGTTCAGCGCCATCGGGTAGTGAATAACCTCATAGTACTCCGGATACTCTTCCCGATCTGGAAGCTCCTCGAATGGCTCCACCGTGCGCTCGCCATCTTCGTCCCTGGCCTCGTCGAGCTGCGCAACAATCTCCTTCATGGCTGTCGCCATTTGATCATGCACCGTCTCTTGGTGCCCAATGCCGCCAATGCACTGCGGGACGACCGGCCCGTTGGGGGTCATGGGTGTCGGCTGGCTCTGGGCTGCAGCCAGCACTGGCGACTGCACGCCGGCCATTTGTATAGACTGCTGCGACGGAGTCTGTGGAAAGCCCGGAAGCGATCCCAACATCTGTGCGGTAGCAGCGGCGGGCGAGGAAACCTGCGTAATCGACTCTTGCGATCGGGTCTTTGTCTTTTTCGCCGGGGTACTCTTTGGCTCGGCGTTCTCCTGCACCTCTGGCGGCGGGAGGTCAACTTGCGTGCCGTCAGTCGGCAGCAGGAATTCGGACCACATCGGATGGCCCGGATCCACAGCGATCTCGATAGGAAGCTGACCGTGCGCGTTGCGGGCATTGACATTGGCCTTGAATTCGCGCACCAGAAACTTTGCCAGACGCTTGCGTCCGGTGTACGCAGCCCACGCCAGCGGGGTCGACTTGTGCATCGTGTCGACAGCCTCAACTTTGGCTCCGCGCCGGCACAGCAGCTGCGCAACCTTCAGTCGCCCATAGCACGCTGCCGCGTGCAGCGGTGCCCATGTGTAGGCATCAGAGCCGCCCTCTTCGCCATCCTCCTTTAGCACGACCTTTCGATAGTCGTTGAACGGAAGGTCGGGGGCGTCGAGCAGCTTGACAGCCTTGCCCAAATCTGCGTCGTAGATTGCCTGGAACAGTTCGTCCAGTATCTGATCAGGGCCACTCTTGGAATGCGAGCCGACCTTGGCAGTGGTCTCGCCGCCGTCATCGTCGTCGCTGTCGGTTTCAGCATACTTTGGGCGCTTGCGCTTGGCCTTTGCCTGCGGCTTGCTTACAACAGCCTCGCCGTCGTGAGGCTGGTCGCCGCTTTGATGCAATCCCGGCTGTTTGAGGCGCAGCTTCAAATGCGGCGTCGGGCTGGTCGGCTCGGCTGCGGAAATGCTGGCCGCAGCAAGCTCGCGGACGTGCTGTCGAATTTCCCCGGCCACCTCGTAAATGTACGAGTCGGGGATGTTGTATTGCTGCGCGTTGCTGCACATCAGGTCGATGTCGGCAACAAACTCGGCGACGCTGCCGTACACGCCGCGCGTGATCTTGCCTTTTATTATGTCCAGGGCAACCGGCTTCTTAATCTCCACGTAATAGTCCGGGTACTCCTTCTTCGGAGGCAGCTTATTGAACGCAAGGCACATGAGTTCGCCGCTACAGACAAAATTCCAGAACAATGCCCCCTGCGAGTATTAGCAATTATGTATGCGGCACAGCGCACTGTGCCCAGTGTCGGCCATGCAGCGCAGCTGGTAAATGCCCACATGCGGCGTCACACGACCCAGTGATCCGTTCTCACATCGGTTATTCCATGCAGCCATTTGCGGCTGGCGTGGTGCCGGCGGCGTCCTCTGCGCGTGCAGCACGTGCCTCCTGGCTCGCAACTTACTTTTTCTCCATCTCCTTGACGGACTTGTATAGCCGCAGGCACTCCTCCTTCACCTGCGCCGGGACTTCCGCATCGCTCGAGTCAGCGGCCGAGCCCGCGGGCTTGCGGGGCCGCTTAGAGCGGCCGGGCGTGCTCTGTGTGTCGTCGTCGTCGTGTGCCATCGGGTCCTTGCTAATAAGGCGTATTCGGGGCTGGCCCATTGCGCGCTCGATGGAGAGCGCTGGCGCGGTTAATGTGCCGCGAAAATCGACTGATCGTAAATAAAGGCGAGAAAGTCAAAATTTCGTGACGCGTTTGGACAACACGTCACCAGCAAAATAAAGCAAATATAATAATAGAATGCCAGAGGTAATTGCGCGATTGGAACAGAGGAAGGAGAGAAAAAAGGTCCCTGCTGGGATTGCGAGAGCAGCTGGAAAAACGCGAAACGAGTTTGAAAAATTTCGGCCCAGAGTGAGCTCCACCTGGCAATGCCCTGATTGGCCAGAATCGAATAATGGAAACACGCCCGCAAGTCACATGCGCGGAGCCCAAAACATTGCGAATGCCGCCAGAAGCCTGTTAAAGATTACTGGCGAACTGGGAGGCGATCGGAGCAGCCATGGTTAGACCCTGACCGATTATCCGTGCGCGCACAACTATCGACATATTAATCTACTTGCATCGGAAATGGCAAAGGGATCGGCGCTCAGTGCAAACCCCGCCGAGGCGTACCGGCGACAGATGCAAAAGAAAGAGGCCAAGCGGAACAAGGAGGTGCGGAAGCAGATGCGCGAGGTGGCGGTTCTGCACAAGGACACGTCAAAGATGGAGCGCAGCATTGAGGAGTTGCGGAGCGCGAAGCAGATTCGCAAACTGACTGCTGCCGAGCGAGAAAAGTTAAAGAACATGGAGGATGAGCTAAAGGAGGTGCGGGCAAAGCAAAAGGAGGCGGGAATTGCACCAAAGAAACGCCAGGCTCCCGCAGAGGTGGTTGGCTATGATCCTCTGGCCGAAAGTGAGCCGACCAACGCACTTGTCCAGTATGCATCCTCGTCGGATGACAGTGCCGACGAGGTGCAGGCCGATGGAATCGGCGAAACGGTGGATATCGACCGAGATATATTCGATCCTGCGGCCACGCGCTCAGACCAAAGCGAAGAGCCGGACAACAGGCCGCTGAGCCTGGACGCGCTGCCACCAATGCCTCCGGGCACCCCGCCACTATTTGCCGCTGACCTAGGGATTGGCGAGGTATGGCCGCCGCTGCCGAGCGGGCCCTCGCCGCTGTATATTCTCAACCACCCCGAAGTCAGTGCTACTCTAGAAAGGGGCCGTGGCCGGGGGCGAGGGCTTGGCCACGAGCGTGGATACCGCCCTCAGCTGCACACGCAGCACAGCGAGGCAGACCGCAATGACAGTGCTCCGTCGCAGCATCATCGCCCACACCCGTACGCGCCCCGACCATCTCGTGGCCGGGGCGCGGTGCGTCCGCCTACTATTCCAGTAGCTACTGCTGCTGCAGCTGTCCGGCCATTGCTACCTTCGGGTACCGTGCTATCGGCAGAGCCGCAGGTGCGCGATTTGAAGAAAGAGCTGACGGCAATGGTTCCATCGAGAATTGCCCGCAAAACCAAGCATAAGGAGCGCCAGCAGGTGCTAGCAGCATTGCCCACCGCACCGCAAATGGTTGTCAACGCCGCGCCCGATGTCGACGGCGATGACGCGGCAAAGACGCGGCCCTCGGAAGTCAGCTTTGGGCCGCCATTGCCTAATATCCCAGACGTTCGAATCAGCGCTGCTCGTGGCTCGGCAAGCAGCAAGCAGCCCAACGCCAAAGCAAACCAGAGCACAAACTCGCTCGATCAAGAGTATCAGCGATTTATGGACAATATGAACAAATTCATGTAGCTGTTTCTACGCACCGACGGTATTATAGAACTAGAGACAGATATTGTCTGTCTCTCTCCATATTTTGCTATTACGTTTACTAAAATCTGTAGCTTTCTTTACTATCCCAGCAGCCAGACATTGAGAGGTCAGTTGCAATCGGCGAAATCAAAGCCAAACCCGGTTTGTCTCGGTTGCACTTCGGCACTGGTCGCGGCGTGGCAGCACCCAGCTTGTATGCGCCAGCCATAAACATGCGGCGCTCCAGAGCACGGGTACCAATAAACCGGATCAGCAATTTGACATGGCAACCTGTTGATATAGCCAGAGAAAGCGAGTCGACTGGCCGCTGGATGTTGATCCTTGATCACTTTCCAGAGAACTATGGTTTAAATCAGGCGGCTACACGAGAAGCGTGGTTTTGGTGTTGAGTGCGGCTTCAAGGCCGGGTACTGTAGCCAGCAGCTGCTCGCCAGTTGCCGTTTTATCAAGGGCAACGTGGGCCCAGTAGCCGATTCCGAGCTGCGTGAGCAGGTGGTCTGCATCGGCGACACAAACAAACACCACTTGGCTTTGCAGCACGCACTCCAGCGGCAGCGAGCGGCTATAAACCACCCAGCTGACGGTGCTGGGCTGGCATGTGGACCTGGTTCGTAGTAGATAGGCCAACCAGTCGTTGATTCCCAGTGCAGTGCTGATGACTAGCATGTTGTCAGGGCGGTTTGCTGAATCCAGCGGCGTTGTCAGCTCTTTCTCGTCTGATGGCGGCTCGGATAGCTGCCACAGATCCCAGTAGTCGCCCAATGCAGCATGCAGCCGGGTGGCCAGTTCAGGCAACGAATATATGCTCAGATCGACCGGCGTAACATATACGTTGCCAACACCAGCAACTACACCTACAACGACATTACCAGGACCTGATTAGACACTGCAGCGGTACTACTTTCCGCACACCTATTGCTTTTAGCGCGTGCCTTTGAGCGTGCAGCTGAGCTCATCCATACAAGGTGCAATCACTTCTGCTAGCCAGCGCGGCAAGTGGCCAAGCTTGTGCCCGCCAAGTGAGCACACGGCGATTGCGTTGGCGTCGTATGGGTTGTGCGGCTCCCTTTGAAGCTCGACGCTCTCGCCTACTGCGGTGCAGGCTTCATAATACCGTCTGCCGACAATAAGCGCGCTAAACGAGCCAAGCAGAGTGCCCATTTTAAAAGAAAAGTATACACGAAAACCAACCGGGTAGTCCGAACAGAGCCAGGCGGGCTGGTGGTTTGCCGGCTGGCGCCGAATTTATCGGCAACGGAGACGCCCGCCATCTAGCATTTACCGAATATTGGGCCCGCCTGGGGCGAGTGCAGGCCGCAATCACGCCGCCAAACCCACCATCGCGCAGTTTCGGCGAACCCAATACAGGTTCAAGCAGCACAAATCGGCTTTGCGCGCCAAAGTTCTGATTTCCTTAAGGATTTCACGACGGCTGCCACGTTTTTAAACTCGCATTAGCAATGGTTTAAAAATGCCTTGGAGTGACAATGTCGCTCTATAGCCTCGGAGAGAGCAGATGCGGGACCGCTTAGGAACCTGGCCGAGCTGTTGCAGTGCGCGGCCTGGGCCAAGTGTCCCGTATATCATCAACACAACCAAACCAAAATGAAGCGACAGCAGCGTTTTTTGCCTGGCATGACTGGGCCCATACTCGCCGTCAGTGCGGACGCGGGGCAAGGTAACCTGCAGCGAGCGAATTAGCTGTAGCAGCTTCAGCAAACTAACCGTTTATGCGCGCATGGATATCGTTGAGCACCAGGGAAGGGTCGAGGCACTCGCCGAAGACATCTTGACAGACCGGCAGCTGGCAATCGATTACGATCGTAAACGCCAGGAGAACCGCGAGGCGCTGCGCAGGCTGCGCGAGCAGGAGAAGCAGACCAAGCCGACCAGCCGGCTGGCAACGTCAGCAGTGAACATGGGCGACTTTTTCATCGTGGTCCCGACCAGCAAGGCAGTGAGCATGGTCGACGGCGCACAGAAAGAGCTCGAGGGCGCGATCGACGAGGTCCAGCAGCGGCTAAGGAAGAAGGTGCAGCTGCTCGGTGAGCTCGAAGGCAACGAGCGCATGGCAAACACGGCCCGGTCAATGGGGCTGAAGAGCGTCTCAGGAAGCGAGCTTTACAACATAAAATAAGCTGAAAAGTTGTATTAAATACACCCCTCCCACTCCTCAATATCTAGCGAGGGTGTCTAGTCTGCACCCTCGCGCGCTAGCAGCGGCCGCTGGCTACGGCCTCGACTCGGGCTGCCGCCATCCGACGTGCCGGATGCCCAGTTGCCGTATGAAACTTCGTCCGGATCGAAGCTGGACCACGGGCTTTGTGCCGGCGCGACCTGATCCAAGTTGCCGCTGTGATTCGAGCCATTGCTGGCGGAACGGCGCCGGCTGTACACGCGGCGCTGCGGCAGGCGGCTCTGGCGCGTCAGCAGCGGTCGAACGTAGTGGCGGTCAAAATCGTTGATTAGTGACCGATCCATTGACCGGAAGCTGCTCTTGATCCGCGATACCCATGACAGGCCCGGTTCGCTCCACGGTGATGCAAGCCGCGTTGGCGTATCGTCGCGGGAAACCGGCAGTTGCGTTGCACCTGTGCGCAGGTCGATGACTCCAGTGCCGTCGTCACTCGACTCGTCCTCGTCAGATGAGTCTGGCTGGGCCACACCGGTGCGGATGCCCAGCAAATGCACGACCTGCGGCGTGGTGCCGCCAAAGATACCCACGCTCAACACCACCACGCACAGCACGGTTGTTCGCAGCAGCGCACCGCGTGGCCCAGACACCTCGCTAGCCAGTGCCACTGCCACCGCACCGCGCAGCCCGGCCCAGAACAACATCGTCTGCTCCTCGTGGGTCACTGGCTGTGCTGACGATGGCGCATTCGGGTGCCGGTACTTGAACACGGCGTTCAGCCCCCGCGACAGCGGGAAGATTGCCGCGTACCGCGATATACAGGTGGCCACCATCACATAGACCACAAACACCGGCCGGAACTCTGACTCGGTCGATGTGAACAGCGATATCCCTAGGTATATAAACACAAAGTTCTCTGCCAGCCCCGATAGCAAGTGGAACAGGTACCGGGTCGCCCGCTGGCTGCGCACTGACAGCGACTTGTAGGCATACTGCCGCACAGTTGCTGCGCAGAACAGCAGTGACACAATCCCCGACAGCTCCACTGCATTCGAAAACAGGTACGCCTGATAGGGCAGCAGCAACGCCAGCGATGCTTCAATCGACGGGTACTCGTACAGCCGCAAGTGCTTGCACAGCAGCGCCATGACCACACCCAGCGCCACGCCCACTGCCAGTGACGCCCCAAACACCACCATGAACGACCACGCCATTGCCGGCAACGCGTGAAGCCCAAAATCCTGCCCCGATGCCCGTAGGGTGCTCAGGGTTGCAAACAGTACAATTGCTACTGCATCGTTGAACACCGTCTCGCCAAATATGATCGAAAAGAGCTTTGGGTCCACTCGCAGCTGCTCGAATACCGCTAGAATCGTCACCGGATCGGTCGCGGACAGGATGGTCCCCAGAATCAGCGAGTCCAGCAGCGTAAACCCAATGCTTTCGATTCCGGTGAGTGAATACACCTGAACCAGTACCCCGATGACTACTGCACTGATCACTGTTCCGACGAACGCAAACAGCAGCACCGCTGTCATGTTGCGAGCCACTGCCGTCTTTTGCAGGTTGTACCCGCAGTTGAGGATAATCGGCGGCAGCAGCATGTTGAAGAATACCGTGTGGTCGAAAGTCACCATTCGCTTGATATAGCTGCCTGTGCTGAATCGCAGCACTAGCCCCACCACCATCCCCGCGAATATCGACAGCACCGTCTCGTGCACCACCCGGATCCGCCACCGCTGCAGGTAGTACGATGTCAGCAGCGCGGCAATCAGCAGCGTCACCAGGATCAGCAGTGCTTGTGACGACACTCGTTCCTCGTCCTCTGGCGGCGGCTCCTCCTCCTCCTCGCCCGGCACTGCCGAGCCGCTTGCTAGTGCCATGGCCGCCGTGCTCAACACCAGCGCCAAACGTGCGGTAATTCCCTTCGCGCGCAAAGCAACGTCCATGGGCATGTAACCTGGGTCCAATGGCGCGTGTGCTGACGAATGAAAGGGAAATTTAAAGACGAAAGGATAAAGAAAGAGGAAAAGCGACAAAACAATCGAAGGGAAAGTCCAGCCCGCATGGCGCTTCGCAGCCGGCCATCCTGCCATGCTTGCCCGCTGCCCAGTTGCACAGTATGAACCTGGATTGCTGCTTTGTATTCAAGAACACCTCAAACTGCCTTTAGCGCATACCGGACGGCCATAACCAGGCTGGTCGCAGCGACCATGCCTGCCGGCATGAACTTTTTGCTGTCCAGAAAACGGCCACCCATGACCAGGCATAGAATCAGGCACAGACTGGCCGGGAGCAGGCTGTAGCTCTTCGAGTTACCAGCCGCGAGCTGGACGCTCAGCGAGATGAGGGCGCCAAACGCAAGTCCGCTGACGAGCGAGGCCACGCTGCTCGACTTGAAGTAGCCGACCGCGCCGCCGACGGCAACGAGCGCTGCAAAGGCAAGGCCGATATAGTCTGTGGACATTTTTAAAATTGAATTAGCACAACGAGCGAAAGAGAAAAAACTCCCAGGGAGCAGCAAGAGTCAAGCCAGGGCCGAAGCAAGCCGAGATTTCCATGCAGAAACAACCTCTTCGCTGCCCAAGGCGCTTTGACTCCGGCTCGAGCCACCCGCAACCAGACACTGCAGACCGGTGATCTCCTTGACACAGGCCGATATTGGCGAGTCGAGCTCGGACTGCAGCACTGACTTGTGGGTTGCCGCCAGCTCTGTCCGCAGGAATGCGCCCTGGCTGTCGAGATGCTCGTAGAGGCTAGTGCGTAGCTGGGCCCAGCGCCGGCCCAACCAGACAAATGCAAGTATCGACACGCCCAGACCGCCAGCCATGGCCACATGCGTCGGTGCGCCAAGATACACCGCGCTTGCCGTTGCGCCGGCCAGTGCCGCCGCGTGTATGCTCCAAAACTGCACCAGCGAAATGTGGATATGTCTCGGAATGTTTTCGACAATATCGCTTTGCGCCAGCTGCTTGCGGGCTGCCCACACATTACGCGCCAGCCGAAACGGATTCACCGGCTCCTTTTGCAGTGCCAGAGCCCGCAGCGCGTTCCGTGCTGCTAACACCGCTGATGGATCCGATGCAGTCATTGCGACTGTGCCTGGCGATAGGGTCGAGCTCAGCGAATCGATTTCGTTTGCCAGTTCAAACGCAATCCGTTTCAGCGACTCGTTCAGACGCCCGGCAGCGTGCACCATGCCCAGGTCAGCCTCTTCAAACGACCGGTCCACAATTGCGTCGTCGATTAGGGTGTCAGAGACTTCATACACGCGCATGAACAGTGACTGCCATATCTTGCCGCTGGCAAACCATTGGCGAACGCGGGTTTTGATCGCGCCAACACTAGTGTCAACCGTTCCTAGATCTCCGGCTTCAAAGTCATCCTGGATGCGCTTGCTGGGCAGCGACAGATGGCCGAGATCGCTGCCATCAGTTTTGTCCAGAAACGCGCATAGCCGCGAGGTTGCCAGCGCCGATGCTTCGTTCTCGGTCATGATTTTGGCCTTGTTGCTCGGCGGAGCAGCTACAAAGGCTGCTACACCGCCATTTTCAACGCATGCAATGGCGGCATCCAGCGAGCAAGCCAGCAAGTCCAGATTGCCGCTGCTATTGCCGCTGCTGCTGCTGTTGCCGTTGCGCGTGCTCAAGATTAGCGACTCGATTGCCGATATTTCGGAGATAGGACCGGTGTCGTAGACAGGATCTGGCCGGGCACAGGCAGCGGAAAGAGACACAACAGGGTGCGGGGCCTTGCCAAACAACGACACCGACGCATCTAGCATTGCAAGCGACTCGTGTAGCAGGTCCGAAAATGCCGCAGCCGTGCTCGGATTTGACTCCAAGCCGTCGACCGCCAAATGCACCTGCGGGTGAAACCGCATAGCCAGCCAAAATCCCGAAGTGCTTATAAGTGTCTGCATAATGTCCTTCCGATCGGCCACAAGCACAATCTGCTCGCACGAATACAGCCAGTCGGCAAATGCATCCTTGTTGGTGTTGGCCACGGTTGTCGCGAGAAAGCTTATTCCGCGATCGTCAAAACGGCCAACATCCGGAGATACCGAGGTGGGTGCGGCGGTGTTCTCACACAGCGACGCGTGTACACTGTCCACAAATGCTGCCGTATCGCTGGTGCCCTCTAAGCAGCCGATGATTGCGCCGGCAAGCCGGGCGGTCTGCGATTCTTTGCCTGCCACATATAGTACGCCAACGCGTTTGGACGGCACCAGCTGCTTGCCGATGTGGTCAATTCGATCCGCCCATTTGTTCAGTGCCAGCGACTGGGATGAGTGGAGCGCGCTTGCCATGTCTGCTGCCAACTCGCGCAGCTGGCTGGCTGCGCTAGACTGAGATATGTCCGAGCTTTTGCTCGGCTCATTGGAAGACTCATGCAGTGGCTGCACGCTGATACAGCGGTTCTGCACCAACACGGGCCGGTGCCATCCTCGAACCGAAGCCACGGCGCTCAGTCTAGGAGCTACAGCGGAGCAGACATTCAGCCGCGAATGCACGCTGCGGCAGCGCCCAGACACAAACCACACCTGATTCCTCAGGGCAGCCGACCGACAAAGCATTTCGGGCCCGGATACAAATACAAAATTACGCAATTGCAAGATTGGCGACAAGATAAGCAGACCCCCGACTAAGCTCCAGTTCCGGTCTCGAGCTACAATGATCGAATCACGGGCGCTGATCTATTTGAACAAAATGACAATCTATGCTGTCGCATTAGCACTGTCGGTGGCAATGGCCAGCCGGGTAAAGTTAGGCAGGACAAAGGACGCACGGTGGATGTCGGCGTTGTAGTACTTGAAGAGCTTAAGCTCCTGCTCCGGCGAGACATGGCGCAGAGGCTCCTTAAAGTTCGTTTCCTTGTTCTTGCTGCACAGTATAAAGCCGATCTGGCCCGAGGGATACGTCGGGATGGTGGTGTAGGCGTACTCGGCAACCGGGAACAGCCGCCGTGCAAACGTCAGAACCTCCTTGATCAGCGGCAGATGCAGCCACTGGCATTCGCCCTGAGTCGACACGATGCCGCCGTCACGCAGCGCATCGCGCATCAGCTCGTAATAGCGGGCCTGGTACAGGCTCTCGGCAGGGCCAACCGGATCCGACGAGTCGGTGATGATCACGTCAAAGTAGTCGCGCCGGTTCTGCAAAAAGTCGAACCCGTCGCCAATGTGCACCGACACCTTGGGATCCGCGTAGCTGACCGACATGTTGGGCAGGTACTTCTTGGACACGCGGATGACCGCCTCGTCAATGTCGCACAGCACGGCCTCCTTGACCTGCGGATGCTTGATGACCTCGCGCAGCACGCCGCCGTCGCCGCCGCCGATAACCAGCACGCGCTCGGGGTGGGGGTGCGAAAACAGCGCCGGATGCGTGATCATCTCCTGGTAGCTAAACTCGTCGCGCTCGGTTACCTGGATGACGCCGTCCAGCACCAGCACGTTGCCGTACGTCTTGGACTCGAACACCAGCACGTCTTGGAACTTTGACTTTTCGACGTGCAGGATCTGGTTGACCTCAATGTTCATCGACTGCCCGGGCCACATGGCGCCGGACTCGCGGAACCAGCCGTTGCTGATGTTTGGGTGCGTGAGCTTGGTGGAGGACATGGATCGCAAATTCTGGCGGGCAAGGCTGGCCGGAAGGGGTCGATATAAGCGAGGAATCCGCACTAGAGCTGGATACAGACGGGACAACAGCGTGTTGTGTTGGGCAAAGAGAAAAATGAAAGTTTTCAGAGATAAGACGGCCCCAAACTGCTAGAGTCATATTTCGCAATAAATTTTGTTTCTGGACAGAACGCCAGTCAGCAGGATCGGGGGATTAGCAAACCGGTCAAGTAACGTGACTTGTGTAGAGCTTGGTGCGACGCTGGCCAATCAGACAGGCCGGCTATGACCCAGACATGACACAGCGCGAACTTTTCCTGCTGTTGCCTGTTTATTTCTATTTTTCCTTTTTCCTCCCAGCGCTTTCCTCTCACCCAATTTGCCATCTTCCTCCGGCACGGATTGACTCCAGCCTGCCTCTGCGTTGCCTCACTGCAATAAGTACTAGACTCTAGAGAAAAAAATATGGATATTGTTGACATCGACATTGGCACGCTCGATTCGTGGATTGAGCAGCTGTTTGAGTGCAAGCAGCTGAGCGAGGTCAGCGTGAAGAACCTGTGTGCAAAGGCAAGTTTCTGTTAGTGCTGCTTGCGCCCGGAGTTTTGTGGCGAATTGCGGCCAGATGATGCATTGGCGACAAATTCCGCGCACGCGCACATTGGTGCTTGGCGCCGGAGTGGTGCCGCTTACGTATATATGCGTGGCTGCTATGTACGCGCTGCATATATTCCGAGGTTGCTACGAGGGTCACCGGGTCACAACTGAGCTAAATTGGTATTTCCCCGCTGAGCAAGCTGTAGGCGAAGGAAGTGTTGGCGCGAGAGTCCAATGTGCAGCCGGTTCGCTGCCCCGTGACCGTGTGTGGCGATATCCACGGCCAGTTCCACGACCTGGTTGAGCTGTTCAAAATCGGTGGCAACTCGCCCGACACCAACTACCTGTTTATGGGCGACTACGTCGACCGCGGCTACTACTCGGTTGAGACCGTGACGCTGCTGGTGGCGATGAAAATCCGGTATCCCGAGCGGATCACGATTCTGCGCGGCAACCACGAGAGCCGGCAGATCACGCAGGTCTACGGGTTCTACGACGAGTGCTTGCGCAAATACGGCAGCGCCGAGGTTTGGAAGCATTTTACCAACCTGTTCGACTACCTGCCGCTGACGGCGCTGATCGAGGACCAGATCTTCTGCCTGCACGGCGGACTTTCGCCGTCGATTGACACGCTCGACCACATCCGGGCGCTGGACCGCGTACAGGAGGTGCCGCATGAGGGCCCAATGTGCGACCTGCTGTGGTCGGACCCCGACGACCGCTGCGGCTGGGGCATCTCGCCGCGTGGCGCCGGCTACACGTTTGGGCAGGATATCTCGGAGGCCTTTAACCACAACAACGGACTGACGCTGATTGCGCGCGCGCACCAGCTGGTTATGGAGGGCTACAACTGGAGCCAGGAGAAGAACGTCGTGACCATTTTCAGCGCGCCCAACTACTGCTACCGCTGCGGCAACCAGGCGGCGATTATGGAGATTGACGAGCACATGAAGTACACGTTCTTGCAGTTTGACCCAGCGCCCAGACGCGCCGAGCCCCACGTAACCCGCAAAACACCCGACTACTTCCTGTAGCCTGGCGCTGCATGCCCCCGTCCAACTCGTTACCCGCCCATCCAATTACCCTTTCTCTTTCTATCTGCACTCTGGTTTTGTTCTGCTTTTCAATTCTATTGGATTACACCAAAAAATCAAGTTACGCTCGACCGGAAGCTGGAGATGCAGCTCAAGACTCTAGCATCTCTGTGACCTCTGCCAAAGAAGCACTTCGCAGCACAGCAGGCGCGCCGCATCCTGTCCCGGCTAAAAGTCGAGTGAGTCCATTTCGCTCGGATACAGGTTCGAGATATCCTTCTTCATGGCGTAGGCGTCCTCGCCGTCAGCATAGTACTTCGCCTCGGTGTGGCCCACGTCGAACTTTAGCGTGTTCTTGTACAGCGAAAACGCCGCCGTGTTGGATATCCGCACATGCAGCGACACGTACTTTGCACCAAACACCTCGACCATTGCCCGCTGGGCCTGATTCATGAGCCGCTCGGCCAGCCCCAGCCTCCGGTAGCTGCGCAGCACCGACAGCGAAGTGATATGGCCATCAACTGGCGGCTCGGCGGTCTGCTCTTCGTCGTTCATCTTGGCCAGCACGTAGCCCACTACCCGGCCTTGCTCGTTCTCGGCCACAAAGGACAGCTCGGGCCAGGTGGCCAGGTGGTACAGGTAGTATTTGAGCTGGTAGTTTTCAGGCAGATTGGTGAGATTGCAGGTCTGCATTTCTACCGCGTCCTTGGCCTCAGCCTGCCGAATCGTAATCATGGTCAATGGGGGTGTTCTCGCTGGGTTCTAACTATGCAAATGACCAGAAAAGACGTTGAGAAATAGAGTAAAGCGCGACGAAAGAAAGGACAAAAAGGATCGATCTCCTTGGAAAAGGGCGCAGACTTTGGCCTTGGGGAAATTTAATCACAGGTTTATTCGGGCAGCCAGCCTGCGCTGAGAGCAAGCTGGTGCTTGCAGTCGCGCGGCTGCCCCCATTCAGCGCCAAACCGCCTATAGAATCGCGGGCGCGCGTCCGCTGCTTCGGGCGGCTGCTCTGGCTAGCTGGGGGCCGCAACCCTGACAGGCTGTCCGGCCTACGCGCTGCGCAGTCACCCTCTGCTGATTTTAATCCTGAGCACGGAGCAGAAATCGAGTGGGGGCAAAAAAAGCTGTTGCGTTAGAAACAAAAACTGCTCTGCTCTGGCAAATATTTGTGTTCTTGCGCATTTCAACCGCGTCTTCGCCTGCGATTCGACTTTACCAGCACGAGCTCCCCCTTTCCGCATTAGGAATCAAAAGCGCGGTATGGAAACGAAAAGTCCATGCAACCCGTGCGCCGCATCCACCATCGAGCACGATGCCTCGGCAGGCATGTCGTACTGCTCGGTGTGCGGTGAGGTGTGCGAGGAAAACACGATCGTGGCGGAGGTGACGTTCGGCGAGGCCGCCAGCGGCGCAGCGGTTGTGCAGGGATCGTTTGTGCGCGCCGGCCAGACGCGGGCCAACATGACCGGGCCGGGGCGGTTTGGCAGCGGGCAGGAGTCGCGCGAGATGACACTGTACAACTCGCGGCGGCGTATCCAGCGGCTAACTACGGCGCTCGGACTGTCAGAGCACTACATCGACACGGCGCAGCGGTATTTCCAGCTGGCGCTGACCCAGAACCTGACACGCGGCCGTCGCGCAATCTACGTGTCGGCGGCATGCCTGTATATCGTGTGTCGCATCGAGAAGAGCAGCCAGATGCTTATCGACTTTTCAGACATACTGCAAGTCAGCGTGTTTAAGCTGGGCATGACGTTTGCCCGGCTGGTGGGCGCACTGAACCTGCGGCTGCCGATTGTGGACCCGTCGCTCTACATATCACGCTTTGCATCGATGCTCGAGTTTGGCGACAAGACGCAGACCGTATGCATGGATGCCATCCGGCTGGTGCAGCGTATGGACCGTGACTGGATCCGTACGGGCCGCCGCCCGTCGGGCATCTGCGGTGCGGCACTGCTTATTTCGGCGCGCTTGCACAACTTTCGTCGTACACAGCGCGAAATCATGCAGGTGGTCAAGATTGCTGACGCGACGTTGCGCCGCCGCCTCGAAGAGTTTCGCATGACGCCGTCGGGAAACCTTTCGGTGGCCGATTTCCGCAGTCTGTGGCTCGAGCAGGCGGTCGACCCGCCGGCCTTTACCAACAATCGCAAGAAGGCCCGCAAAGCGCACGAGCAACAGCAGCGAGATGCTCCGCAGAGCGCGCTGCAGCGGGTTGCCCAGACCGGCAGCCATCTTCCTCCCGAGGAAGAGTGCTCGCTGGCCCGGCCGGATTTGGTTGATAATGGCGAGATCAGCGTGGCCGAGTTTGATAACCAGGTGGACCGTGCGTTTGCCGAGGAGTTTGCCACGTATTTGGGCGCAGAGTCGCTGAAGTTTGTCACGTCGGACATGGCCCGGGACGATTTCAACCCCGATGTCAGCACGTGGTCGGACCTCGACGACGACGAGGTGAACAACATTATGCTTGGCGAGGAAGAGGTGCGGCAAAAGACCGAGATCTGGGACCGCGAGAACAAGGAGTTTGTCGAGGAGCGCGAGCGTAAGCGCAAGGCCAAAGAGGAGGAGGAGGGCACGCGCCGACGGCGCAAGTCGACGCGCAAGAAGTCTGCTGTGCCTGGCGCCACCCCGCTCGAGTCGGCGCAGAACATGCTGGCCACGCGTCGGCTGTCAAAGAAGATCAACTACGAGGTGCTGGGCAAGCTGCTAAACAAGGAGGAAACCGGACCAAAGGTGCATCCTGCTCATGCGGGCATGATTCCATCTGGCGCGCCGTCGCGAATGATATCGGTGGCCGGCACGCCGATGGCCCGCTCGGGATATGCGACGCCGACTCAGGAGACGCTGATAGGCGGCACTCAGCTGAGCACCATTGACGAGCTGCCCGCTGCCCTGGCCAGTGTGGCCACCGATAATGGCGCTGCTACAGAGACCATTGTGTATGAGGAGGAGCACAACGAGATACAGAGCACTGCAGTCGACATGGCTGCGGCAGCCGACGACGAGGACTACGAGGACGACTCGTCGGATGGTGGAGATGACCACTATGCTAGTATGCAGGCTGCCGAAGAAGAGGTTAGCGAGGAAGAATGGCTGGATCGCCGATAAGGCGATACAGGCCTGCTATTCTAAAGTATGTGTATAGTTTTGGTAAATATACCTCCGTTGACGCTGCACTCGGAGGCTCGCACTATCGGCGCTTGGCTGCCAGTCTGGCGCCACTAATGCTCTGACCGAGACGTGCAGTGCCGAGAATATGACGGGGGGAGAGAGGCGTTTAGAAATGAGAAGCAAGCTGGCACGCATTTGGCCAATGGACAGGTAAATGCAATCCACACGCCGCTCCCAGTCCACCTACAAACATAAAGTGTCAGTATATGCCAGAGTCGGGGAGAGAATCCAGCGCTCGGCATCTCGCGCACTCGCCGTCTCACGTGGAGCCCCTCCGTGCGGTAGCGCTGTCGGTTCTGTGCGCTCGGAAGATGCCGAATAGCCCTGAAGGCAATATAATCCGTTTCTGCATACTTTAGCCTCGTGCGCATAGACACGCATTTAGTCTTTGACTGTGCACAATGCCAAGCAGCCAGGTTGCGGCTTGAGCAAGAAAAAAAAGTCAGCGACGCCTGCTAAAGGCAAAAAAAGGGCTTGAAGCGAGCAGAGATGTGGCCGCGTGGCCAGTGTATAGATTGTCTAGAGCTGGTCAACTGGTCGGGCGCAGCCGCGTATTTAAAACTCGAGATGCACTGCGGAATCGCCTTCCTCGTTAGTCGTGTTTAAAACGTGTAGTTAATTTCCTCCTAGAGCGTGCGGTTTTTTTTTTTTAATTTTTGTCAGCGTCTTGTACTGTATACGTAATCTACAATTTATATATATTCGGAGCTGGTACAAACAATGCTAATACCGAGATCGGCGATGTGGGGTGCGCTGGCACTATGTCTGGCATGCGGGGTTTCCCGCAGCCGGGCTGAGCCGCTGGCCGTACGGCAGGCGCAGATGCAGCGGATCTGGAAGGAGTATCTACTAGCCGACGACAGATCCACCCAGCACGAGCTACTGGCAAATAAGCCCATTCAGCCGGGCGCTCAGCAACGACGCAGCCTAAACACACCGTTTCTGTTCGACCAGATAATTGACCACACAGGGCCTAATCAGACGACATTTCAGCAGCGCGTGTTTATCAACGAAAACCACTATGTCCCCGGCGGCCCAGTGTACTTGTTCAATAGCGGCGAAACTCCGGCATCACCATCGTACCTGTCGGCCGGCGAGCCGTATACGCTGGCCAAGGCCACCAGCGGCATGCTCATAATCATGGAGCACCGCTACTACGGCAGCTCGTACCCGGTCAGCGACATGTCCGGGCCAAACATGAAGTATCTGACCGTCAACAACTCGCTTGAAGACATTTCATACTTTATACGGAGCGCCCGTGCGTTTGTCAAGGATGCAATCGGAGTCGACATAACGCCGAATTCAAAGTGGATTGCCACTGGCGGCTCGTACTCGGCGACGCTGGCGGTCTGGGCCCGGCAAAAGTACCCGGAGCTGATACACGCGGCGTACGCCAGCTCGGCACCCGTGCTAGTCGAGCCCGAGTTTTACCAGTACGACCAGGTAGTCGGGCGGGCACTACCGTGTGCACAGAGCATAGCTGATGCCATAACCGTGTTAGACGCTATTCTGGACAGCCAGAACCGTCCGCTGATTGACCGGTGGAAGCGCGCGTTTGGGCTGCAGGACCTCAAGGACGATGCCGACTTTGCTGGCGCACTCACCGATCACCTATCGTCTACGGTCCAGTACTACATGCCATCGGCCAAGGGTAGCGACTCGCCCGATGCGATTGCGCAGCTGTGCAGCTGGTTTGACAACACGCGCAACATCCCGCTGCAGAACATGGCCGACATGACCGCCGCATACATCCGCGACAACCGGATCAACCCCGTGGCGGCATACAGCTCCAACGCCGGCGCCACCAACCATGCACTACATCAGGACGGACGCGCGTGGTTTTACCAGACGTGCACCGAGTTCGGGTTCTGGCAGTCGGCGCCGCCACCCCCGCTGCGACGGCTGCGGTCAAAGTATGTGACCAGCGAGTGGCAGAGCAGGCCGTGCCAGGCGTTTTTTGGCAGCGAGATCACGGGCAAGCCCAACTCACAGAGCATTAACGAGCAGTTTGGCGGGCTCTCGCCCAATGTTTCCCGCGTGGTGTTTGTCAACGGACTGCACGATCCGTGGAGCGAGCTGTCGGTGGCCGTGGACGCTAACATTTCGAAGAAGATGTCCGAGGCCGGCAAGAACGTGGTGATCACCATGCCGCAGGCGTCGCACGTCGTCGACTTTTACTTTGCCAACTCGCGGACTGATTTTGGCGTCGACATTGCCCGAAAGAACATTTTGGCGGCAGTCGAGCTGTTTTTGTCGCAAGATTAGATTATTTCCGACTCCATTAATTCATACTTTCCAACTGCAAATGCCAGTGTGCAGCTCTCCGGCCGACGCAGTAGACATGTAAACATGGAGAGTTTGGGCTAATGGGTGTACTGCCTCTCTCTGGCTACGAGTACTGCTGTTTTCCAATATTTGCCTGCGCCAGTGCTCGCTGCGTGCTGAACAGCATGCGTCGGGTATCTAATCATGCTGCGCGGTCAGCCCACACTACGGCAGCATTCAACACTGAAAATAGCCAGGGTTCGCCAAGCATTTGACGCAATAACTCTTGGCTTTACTAGTCTATGGCCAACTGTGACTACGGCACCCTGTTGCTGTGACGGGGAGCTGTAATAGCTACAAGTCGGCTGGCTGCAGCAGGTGCTTTGAAATTGTCGCAAACACTCCACGCACGGCGGTTAATGGTTTACTATAGAGCAGTAGCCATAGGCAAACATTATGCCGTGTTTACCGTGCAACAGAAAACACAGAGCACAAAACACTACTGCCTTGTCTGCAGCCAGCTTTGGCCTCAACGATCCAATATTACTCGAGCTGTTGGACAAAACTCCAGCTAGCAAGCCTGCCCACTTCAAGCTGTTTCCTCTTCCCAGTTTTTTTTCCTCTGCCATAAACTACCAGCTACGCCGTATATCAACAATGAATGCATTCGTTACAGCGGCGCTATTCGGGACAAGCACGCTTGCACTTTACGTCCCCGGCGGCTCAGTGAACGCATTTGCCAATGGAAACCAGATCCAGGCGTTTTGGGGGCCCAATGGATATTCAACCACCAGCACTGGCCCGGGGTTCAGCTCGCATATGAGCGGCCAGTTTGGCGCCCACGGCGGCTCTATCTCCAACTCCATCTCGCAGGCGCAGGTGTTTCCGGGCCCGTTCCATGTAGCCCGCCCGTTCTTTTGAGCAGCAACTTTATTTTGTTTCCAATGAACACAAATCGATCATTATATGGCCCTGGAGCTCTGAAAAGCCGCTGCATAATTAACCCCGCCAGCTTCAGCGATCGCGTGCTCGAATCACAGCCTTCTTGATCGCCAGCAGCAGCAATTTGCGTAAGCAGCTCGCTTATCAGATCCACCTTCCAGCCCCTTTTTTTATTTCTCGTTCTCTCTCTGCTCAGCTATACATTCATTTATCATTATTTGCCAGGCTGGCGCGAGACGCACCGACGGACAGATTCGACAATGTCCCAGCTGTACAGTAAATTCTTTGGCCGGAATGCGCGGCGCGGCTCCAGCTGCATTATCCCGGCCAGACAGGGGATTTTGGAGCAAATCAGCAAACAGAGCATGCAGCAATACACGGCTGCGAGCGCCAGCTCCGGCCTGCTTGCCCGCAGTTCGTTGGGCCGCAGCTCGTCGCTGCTACTGAAAGCAGGCGCGTCTTCGGCCATGGCGACCCGGCGGTGGTTCCAAAGCTCGCGAGCCCTGCAAAAGCGGAGAGACGATGACGACGGCGATAACGACAGCACAGGCAAGCCAGCGGCGGCTGAAGGAAAGGATGCAAAGGAAACAGACAAGAAGCAGAAAAGCAAGGATGACCAGGGCAAAAAAACGGAGAAGGAGAGGGAGAAGGTCGGGCGCAGTCGAGGCAGCCAGCAGCAGACCGACCCGGTGTCCCAGCTCAAGCGCGCAGTGGGAGTAATGGACTACGGCAGTGGCCAGCAGTCGTTCATACCCGAGGACTACCCAAAGGTGATGATGTTGCCGATTACCAGACGGCCGCTGTTTCCGTCTCTATACAAGTCGATCCAGGTGCAGGATCCACAGGTTATTGGCGCGCTCAAGGAGCTCGTGGAGCGTGGCGAGCCGTACGTGGCGACGTTTATGCTAAAGGACAACGACCGGGATGTGGATTCGATCCAGGACATGGACGAGGTGTACGATATCGGCGTGTTCTCGCGGATCATGTCGATCTACGTATCACCAAACCCCGAGGACAAGCATCTGACGGTTGCGCTGTACCCGTGGCGGCGTGTGCGCATGAGGCGCATTCTAGACGCAAAGAGCGACGAGGCACAGTCGCAGACAGAAGCAGGCGTAGCCACCGCGACGGAATCGGGCAGCGAGGCCGCAGCGCAACCGGCCGGGGCTGAGGGATCGAGCGACCAGGCAGCTACGGCCGAAAAGGTTCTGCAGGCGATAAAGACCGAATACGACTTTACCGCCATCGAGGTCGAGAACGTACAGGACGAGCCGTACGATCCAAAGGACCGGACGATCAGTGCGAAGATGTCGGAGATTGTGTCGGTGCTGCGCGAGATCACGCAGATGAACCCAATGTTCCGCGAGCAGATCCAGCACTTTGCCAGCGCGCAGGTGTCAAAGGTGGTGTTTGACAGCCCGCTGAAGCTGGCCGACTTTGCGGCGGCGCTGTCGAGCGGCAGCCCCGAGGAGCTGCAGGACATTCTCAGCGACCTGAACGTGGGCACGCGGCTTGAGAAGGCGCTGGTGGTGCTGAAGAAGGAGCTGATGAACGCGCAGCTGCAAAACAAGATCAGCAAGGACGTGGAGGCCAAGATCTCCAAGCGCCAGCGCGACTTTTATCTGATGGAGCAACTCAAGGGAATCAAGCGCGAGCTGGGGCTGGAGAGCGACGGCAAGGATAAGCTGATTGAAAAGTTCAAGGCCAAGGCGCTGTCGCTGCAGATGCCCGAGGGCGTCAAGCGGGTGTTTGACGAGGAGCTGGGCAAGCTCGCGCACCTGGAGCCGGCGGCGTCGGAGTTCAATGTGACGCGCAACTATCTGGACTGGCTGACGCAGCTCCCGTGGGGCAAGATTTCGAGCGAGGACTACGATCTGCAGCGGGCTAAGACGGTGCTGGACGAGGACCACTACGGGCTGGAGGACGTGAAGCAGCGGATTCTGGAGTTTATCGCGGTGAGCAAGCTGCGCGGCGCGGTGCAGGGCAAGATTCTGTGCTTTGTCGGGCCGCCGGGCGTGGGCAAGACGTCGATTGGCAAGAGCATTGCGCGGTCGCTTAAGCGCGAGTTTTACCGGTTCAGCGTCGGCGGGCTGTCGGACGTGGCGGAGATCAAGGGCCACCGGCGCACGTACGTGGGGGCGATGCCGGGCAAGGTGGTGCAGGCGCTCAAGCGGGTGCAGACGGAGAACCCGCTACTGCTGATTGACGAGATCGACAAGCTCGGGCACGGGCACCAGGGCGACCCAGCGTCGGCGCTGCTGGAGCTGCTGGACCCCGAGCAGAACAATGCGTTCCTGGACCACTACATGGACGTGCCGGTGGATCTGTCGCGGGTGCTGTTTGTGTGCACAGCCAACGTGACGGACACGATCCCGGGGCCGCTGCTGGACCGGATGGAGGTGATCCGGCTGAGCGGGTACCTGACGGACGAGAAGCTGGCGATTGCGCAAAAGTACCTGGCGCCGCAGGCAAAGGAGGCGGCGGGGCTGGAGGGCGCGGATGTGAAGCTGTCGGACGCGGCGGTGGATGCGCTGGTGCGCAGCTACTGCCGCGAAAGCGGGGTGCGCAACCTGAAGAAGCACATTGAGAAGATCTTCCGCAAGGCCGCGCTCAAGGTGATTGAGGACGGCATTGCGGTGGCGGCGCCGGCCGAGAAGCCTGAAGCGGCGGGCAGCACGGCCACAGGTGCTGCTGGCACCGACGAGACCGGAGACGGCGTGCTGCCGGCGGCGGCGGACACGCAGCAGAGCAAGGAGGGCAGCGCGCTGCCGCAGCGGATGGTGGTGCCGGACTCGTACGCGCTGGAGGTGACGGCAGACAAGCTGAAGGACTATGTGGGGCCGCCGGTGTTTGACTCGGACCGGCTCTACGACACCACGCCGGCGGGCGTGGTGATGGGGCTGGCGTGGACCAGCATGGGCGGGTCGGCGCTGTACATCGAGTCGGTGGTGGAGTCGACGGTGGGGCGCGGCAGCGCGGACAACGACGAGGGCGGGGCGCACGGGCGGCTGCACACGACCGGGCAGCTGGGCGACGTGATGAAGGAGTCGTCGACGCTGGCGTACACGTACGTGCGGGCGATGATGAACCGGCGGGACGCGACGAACCGGTTCTTCAGCCAGCACGTGATCCACCTGCACGTGCCGGAGGGCGCAACGCCCAAGGACGGGCCCAGCGCGGGGGTGACGATGGTGACTGCGCTGCTGTCGCTGGCGCTGAACCGGCCGGTGCGGGCGGACGTGGCGATGACGGGCGAGCTGACGCTGACGGGGCGCGTGCTGAAGATCGGCGGGCTGAAGGAGAAGACAATTGCGGCGCGGCGCTCGGGCGTCAAGCGGATTCTGTTCCCCAAGGCCAACATGGCGGACTGGGAGGAGCTGCCGGCGAACGTCAAGGAGGGGATCGAGGGCTGTCCGATCGAGTGGTACGAGCAGATCCCGGCGCTGGTCGGGCTAGAGTAGGCGGTGTTGTTTTGGAACGCGAATGAAAGTTATACTTGGAAAGCTGGCTCCCAGAAAAAAAAAGGGTGTGGATCGGAGCCGGAACGGGGCGGCGCCTTTTAAGCGATCAGCGGTAGCATTCAGTGGATGCGTTATCCGAGCTGCGCTACCAGTGGATGCGCTCTTAGCGTTTACTGGAACGACGCTGGGGGAACTTTATTGTGGGGAGGGGTAATCGAAATGCTAGAGGAGAATACAGAAAGGCGGAACTGAGGGATAGTGGCTAGTTTGCGTGCACCAAGACGCGGGCAATGTCGTCTAGCTCGCGCTCGAGCGTGTCCAGGCGGCGGCCAACGCCCTGCGAGCCGCGGAGGATGTCGTCGACGGGCGACTGGGCGCCGGCAAGCTCGGCGGCGTGGCTGGCAATGAACGCGTGCGCGTCGGCGAGCAGCGCGTCGGCAGGGTCGGCGTCCTGCAGGAACGAGCGGTAGAAGGCCGACGACGCGCTGGCGTCGTGCGTGGCGCTCCAGCCGCGCAGCACAACCAGCCAGTCGTCCAGCGGCAGCTCGGCCGGCGCGTCCTTCAGGCGGTGCGGCGCCGAGTGCGCCAGCGCCGTCAGCGCGGCCGGCGGCGCGGCGTCCTCGGAGCCGTCGTGCAGCGATGACGCGGTGTCCGAGGACCCTGTGGGCGACGCGGGCGCGTCGGCGGCGGCGGGCGCGGGCGCGGGCGCGTGGCGGGCCTGCGGGCTGCTGGGCGCGCTGTCGTTGAACGTGTCGGACGACGGGCGCAGCGTCGACGCGCTGAGGCCCAGGGCCTGCGCGGGCTCGGACGGCGCCGGGTCGCCGTTGGCGCGCGTGCTGGCGGACCGCGACAGCGTCGTGCGCGCCCGCGGCGATGCGCCGGCGCGGAAGTCGGCGTCGACCACGGACCCGTGCGCCGACAGCTGCACGGTGTTGCGCTTGGCGCGGTTGATTGCGCTCTGCGACGGCTGCGACGCCGGCCGCGGGATGCTGCGCAGCAGGCCCTGCACGACCGCGCGCGAGTCGGGCAGCGCGGCGCCAGGGTCCGCGTCCTGCGAGTTCTGCGACGACGCCGCGTCGCGCTCGGCCGGCGCCAGGCCGCGCTCGGCCGGCACCAGGTC
>JANBPA010000003.1:52556-84581 GCA_027575275.1 Coemansia sp. RSA 2711
TATCCCGCCGCCTACGCGCCCATGCCCGCATCTGCAATGGCGCCCGGCTACGACCCGCAGCTGGAGATGGAGCTCGAGCAGCAGCAGCAGCAGTTCCAGCAGCAGTTTCTGCAGCAGTACCACCAGATGCAGATGCTCCCGCAGCAGCCGTGCACCGACGATGCGTTTGCGGGGCAGCACGCCCTGGGCTTCCAATCCACCCCGCACAACCCAAACCTGCCCCCTCAAACCTACGCCATGCCCGCCTACCTCCACGCCCCGCCCCGCGCACCAGCCGCCCGCGCCCCCAACCGCCGTCCCTGGGTGCGCGGCCCCGCCCCACAGAAGCCCGCGCCCGCTCCGCACGCGTCCAATGTCGCGCCGCCGCCTCCGCCGCAGCTGTCGTCTTCTGAAGACGAGTCGTCGTCGTCCGACGAGTCCGCCTACGGCATCAACTCTGACGAGGAAGTGCCCATTGCCGCCGCCAACACCGCGCCCGCCCCGATCTCGCGCCACGCCTCGACAAAGCACCCGCTGCCGCCAGCCCGCGCCGCCGCCAACGCCAGTGGCTCCGAGGACGACAACGACGACGATGACGACGTGCCACTGTCCATCATCTCCAGCTCGTCCACCCACAACAGCAGTCTGGTGGCTGCTGTCCGCCGCACAAAGACCATTGCGCCATCTGCGCTGAGCCCGCGGTCCCAGCATGCGCCGCCCAAATCACTCAGCCTGCGCGCGCGCTCGCGTGGTCCCGTCCGTCGTGTTCAGCCGTCGGGCTCGGACAGTGATGAGGACGCGCCGCTGGACCTGGTCAAGGCCGAGCTCAGCTCCGGCACGCGCCCGGTGCCAGCCAGCAGCTCCAGCCGATCCGCGTCGATTGCGCCCAGCCTAGCGTCTTCGCTGCGGCGCACAAACACTGCCTCTGCATCCACGCACAATGCTGGGTCCAGCGCCGAACACGTGCAAACAACGGCTGCTAGCGCCACTAGCGTCAATTCATGTTCCGAATCCGGTGACGAGCTGCCAGCGTCAGCTTCTGGCTCGGCTTCAGCCCATGGCTCGCCGCCAGCATCCGTCTGCAGCCGGCCGACGCCGCACGAATCGCCAGCCCCCTCGTGCCGATCGGTGGCTCCCAGCACCACGGGCTCTGCGGCGTCGGAGGCCCGCCCGCCCAGCCCGCAGCCGTCAGCTCGCGAGTCCAAGACCGCCGGCTATCTGCCCAAGGGCACGGCGCTGCCAGGTCTGCCACTCAAGCGCCGCAGCATGAAGCCACGGGCCGCTGTGCAGTACGTCGCATTGGCAGACATTATCGAGAACGCCGAGCGAGCGCAGGCCCGTGACCGCGACGGCGGCGAGACCGACGCGCAGCCGGCCGCTGATTGTGCGGGTGGCACTGCCGGCGAGCCCGGGGACACGCGCTCGGTAAAGTCGTTTGCCACCGCGTCGTCGAGCGGCGGTACGCTTATGGAGACATTGCGCGCGGGTCCAGTGGAGCTGCTCACCGCGTCCACCGAGCACTCGGGATCCAAGGCAACCGTCGACCGCGTGATGCCCGAGGACTACGGTGACCTCGACCAGCTGCTCGTCGACCTGGACGGCATTATGAGCGGCAGCCTGGCTGCGCGCCGCCGGTTTTCACTGGCGCTAATGCGGCGTAGCTTGGCCGTCAGCAACGGTCTGGTCGAACCGGCAGACTATAGCGAGGAGCCCGAGGGTGTGGATGCGGACGCTGGCGCAGCGCCTGACTACCTTGGCCTCAGCGGCAGTCCCAAACAATTTATCGAGTTCAAGCCGCTGGAGATTGCCAATGTTGGTCCGGGCGCCGACGGCTCGATTACTGCGGGCGGCCTGGGCCTGGACGACCTCATCAACACCACGCTGACTGCCGGCGATGCCGAAAACGCCGAAGACGACGACACGCAGCCGCTGGACAGACTGGCTGCCAAGCACACTGCCGCTGCTCCTGCGGGCGGTGATTCGCACGCGCACATGCCAATGGCCCTGCCTTCGCCGCCGCGCCTTGAGCTGTCGCTGGACGCGCCGCCCGAAGAGCCACTGCCGCCCGCCGAGCTGACACGCACGCAAAAGATTCAAAAGGCGCTAGAGAAGCTCGATCTGCTGAACGTGCGCAAGGTGTCCATCCGCATCTACGTGCAGGATGCGCGCCGCTACTACACGTTTGCGCTGACCGAGTTCACCACCAGCGAGATGATCATCAACGACATGAAGAAGAGCGGTATCATTGACGATGAGAAGAGCAACTGGGCGCTGTTTGAGCTGGTTGACTACTTTGGCATCGAGCGGCCGCTGAACCACTTTGAGAACCTTATGACCGTGGTCGAGAGCTGGGAGCCGCGCAGCAACAACTACATCATCGCCAAAGGGTTTTCGCAGCAAGCAGCGCTGACGCTGCTGGGCGGCGTGCACCCGGGCGAGCACTCAATCCAGGGCATGTTGTACTACCGAGTCAAAAAGAACAAGTGGCAGAAGGCTGTGTTCCGCCTGCATGGCCACAATATGCTGTTCCTCAAAGACAGCCGGGGAAAGGCCAAGAAGGACGCCCACTACCTGACGCTGACCAACAACGACGTGTACACCCCATTTGAGCCCCTGCGCGGCGCGCCGACACGCTACATCTTTGGCCTAAAGTCCGAGATGCCCATGCAAATGTTCGAGAAGCCAGACGAGGATTATGTAAAGTGGTTTGCCGTACAGACCCTCGACAGCCTGCGCCAGTGGCTGCAGGTCCTGCGGTTCTCCAAGAACCAGATAAAGTTCTGCCAGGTTCTGGAGCGCCGGGTCATCGACAGCAGCAAGATGGAATCGCCGGAGCAGAATGCGCCCTTCAAGCCTCTGGTAGACCTGACGACCGACAAGCCCGACGAGGACGAGGACGAACCCGCCAAGCAGAACGCCGACATTGCTGCCAAAATCGTATCGTCGCTGTCCCGCACCGCGACGGCAACAAAATACGATCCTGCCGCGCTGCTGAAGATTGTCGAACAAAGTGGCATCGACGTCAGCGACTATAGCGTACTGAGTGCCAACGAGACCGATCCTGACGGCGGCAACGCCGACGAGCAAGCGGAAAAGCTGTTTCTGCCGGGATCGCTGCTGTCACGACCGAAAAAGTCGGCAGCAGAGATGGAAGCAAACCAGCAGCAAGCCGAGGCCGAGATGTTCTCCAAGGGCTCGCTGCTAGCACAGCCGCGCGAGAGCAAGGCGCTGGCTGCGTCGCGAGCTATGCAGAACATCATGGTGCATAACGGCAACGTGTTTGCGCAGGGCTCGCTGCTGCAGGTCATCGACGAGAAGAAGCCTCGGCCCCCACACGTTGGCGGCGCGGCGCTTGCTCCGCAGCCGCAGTTCCCGCTGGTGCAGGTCGACGAGGAGGAGGCTGCCCGGATACACGCATTCCGCGGAATGGCATCTGACCACAGCACGGGCTACCCGACATATCCAACACAGATCCCCCCGCACGCCGAGGAGCCAGTGGTCTTTGGCGGCTTGCTGGCCGCCTCTCCGGCGCCAAATACGCAGCACCCCGACGCACCCAACTTCCCGGCAGGCCCCGGCCGCCAATTTGCACATCACTGAACCGCCCATTAGACATTTTTTATTTAGCTCTACTTTATTTTACACATTGATATCTCACTCGTTTGGACAGGCCTCGTCGAGCGGCGCCTCGGCCAAACTATTTTTGCTCTTTACTGGCGTGTCGCTGTGGCCCAGACCCATATCGGGTGCAACCCGATTGCGCACCAGCTGCTTCACCTCCTTCATCTCGGGAAACCGGCCCTCAGCTTTGCGGTCAAACACTAGCTCGCCGTCCACGTACACTGCAAATACCCCGCCTGTTTGCGGCACCAGCGCGACCTCGCCCAGCGTGTCGCCGAACGTTGTCAGCAGCTCCTGCGCAGTCCAGCCTGCGCGCAGCAGCCACCGGCATTGCGTGCAGTAGCGAATTTCAACTCTGGGCGCCATGGCTGGTAATATTTGCGTGTAGAAAATAAAGAGAAGCAAAAAATGCCTATGGCCCCAGACCCGCCGTTTCAACACAAAAGATTATTAAATCCCACCATGGACATAATCAGATTGCTAACGTGATTATATTTAGCTAATGATATAGTGCTAGAAAAATAGTTACTCGCCCAGCCCGATAGACTTGAGGAATGCCTGGTTGTTTGGCTTGCGGCCCAGGAACTTGACGATGCTGTCCATAGCATCTCTGCTGCCCCCTGGTGCCAGGATTTCTCTGCGGTAGTCCTGGCCAGCCTGAGGGCTATCAATACCATCCTTCAGGAACCTTGAAGCAAACATGTCTGCAGCAATGCTCTCTGACCACAGGTATCCATAGTACTGTGAGTCATAGGAGCTAACCACATGGCCAAATGTAGCCACCCCAAACACCTCTGCATCCCCACTGCCAACCAGACCAATCTCCTGATCTAGCTGGTTAAACAGGTCACACACATTCACTGGCTTGAGGGAATTGTACATGGTAATATCAAATGTCCCCAGTGCAATCTGTCGCAGGTATTTCAGCCCAGCACCATGGTTCTTGGCTGCAATCAGCTTGTTGACCAAATCAGTAGGAATCACCTCACCAGTCTGATAGTGCTGAGCAAACTTTTGCAACACAGCTGGCTGCCAAGCCCAGTGCTCAAGCATTTGTGAGGGGCACTCTACAAAGTCCCACTCCAGCCCAGAAAACCCATGGAAGCTAGACCACTTGGTCTGTGAGCACAGATGATGGAACACATGCCCCAGCTCATGCATAAATGTCTCCACCTCATCATGATCAAGCAGAGAAGGGGTTGTAGAGGATGGCTTAGTAAAATTAGTTACCAGGGCAGCTGCTGGATATTCTCGGCTGCCATCCTCCTGTTCATAGCCACGCCTCAGAGGGAAGCATGCAGCATGCTGGTATTTGTTGTCTCTGGGGAACAAATCTAGATATATATGGCCAACAAACACGTCTTCAGCTGCTTCCCACACCTCTAACATTTCCACATCTGGGTGCCATACCTCAGGGTGCTCCACTTTGACTAGCTTTAGACCCAACATCTGCTGATAAATGTCCAGGATTCCTTGCTGAACCTGAATCATGGGGAAATACTCCTTAACCAGCTCCGACTTTACCTGGTACTTTTGCTCAAACTGCAAATTGGTAAAGAATTCTTTATCCCACTTGTAAAATCCTTCATATGGTAGGCCAGCTGCTTCAACATACTCCTTCTTTAGTGTCTGCAGCTCTACTAGCTCCTGCTGACCTAGAGGGGCCAGCTTGGCTCTGAGGCTAGTCTCCATCTCTAGTACTGCTTCAGGGGTTTTAGACATTAGCACCTCAGTCACAAACTGAGAGTGGGTGTCATATCCCAGTAGCTGGGCAATCTGCTGACGTAAATCAACTGCCTGCTGTAGCAGCTGAACATTTTCAGGGCACCGGGTATTATTGACAATAAACATGGCCTTTCTGGTTGCTTCCACCTGGGCATATCTGAGCAGAGGAATAATATCAGGATACTGGGTGGTAACCTTGTACTTGACTACCCCCTTTTCCTCTGTGGTTTCTCTGTCATCAAAGAAGCTTTCTGGCACTCCTTCCAGCTCCTCCTTGGTAAACCAAGCCTTACCAACCTCCTCATCTGTATTGCGTGAGTGCTGCTGGGTAATATCCACCAGCTGCTTCCTGAGACTGGTTAGCTCTTCACGTTTGTCCTGAGGAAGCAGCAGCCCACTGCGACAAAATCTTTGCTCAATCTTCTCCACCAGGCGCCTATCCTCTGCACTGAGCTGGGCCATCTCTTCCTGGTTGGTGTACACAGCTCGAACAACCTTGTATACATCCTCACGCATTTCACATTCAATAGCAAACTCCTACAATGCTTAGAGGCATTTCAATAAAAATTAATTAGTATACAGTGCTGTCTTACATACAATAAAACTAATATATCCACACTTACCTCCTGCTGCTTTTCAAACTCTGCACTGGCATCTCTCACCTCAGCATCAGCACTCAGGCTGCGTAAGAAAGAGTTCACACTCAAATCTGCTCCATTAATATTGTTAAATTCGCACATGGGCTTGATAACAGTGGCAAATGTTGGGTGTTCCACTGCAGCCACTGCATCTTGCACCGCCCTATCCTTGGCAATAATGGTTTTGGCAGAAGCCCGGATAACTTCAGCTGGGCGTTGAAAGTTTAGAGGCTGACCCTTGGTAGCAGTGGAGGCTGACATGACTGACAAATAAATGCTAAAATTAGTAAGCAGTTGGAAAAATCGAATAGAAATCAAACCTATTAGCTAAAATCGCAGAGAAAACAAGAGAATAGAGGAAAGCTGGACAGAAAGCCAAGAGAAAAAGGCCAAGAATTTATAGCAAGAAATATGCTGCAGCCACAGGAAATAAAAAGGCGGATATTTATAAGAAACTACAAATAAACTCTTTGAAGCATTATAATAGTTTAAAAGCCAAAAACCTGCCTTGCAGTTTTGTTTGTTTTTTATCAATGGCAGCATCTACTTGAAGCATTCTTTGCCCCTTCTTCAAAAGAAAGCTGTAAAAGGACAGAATTCCAACAATATTCATTCCTTGGCAAACTGGCTGAATAATAGCAATTTGTCTTTTTGTCTTCTGTTCTGCCGTTCATGTCAGCATATGTGTATGCAAATTCCTTAAACTGCTTCAGTGCACATATTGTTGGGCAGTCATCATGCATATCAATCAGCTTCCAGATGATATCACAATAAGCATTCTTTACTGGGCAACCAAGAGATATTTACAGAATTTATATATATGGAAAAGGACATTACAGCTGCTAGCTATCTGCTCAACTTGGAGACAGCTGGCTATACCATTTGTTTACTCTGTGATGTTTGTCAGTAATGGTTCTAACAGAGCAAACTCGAGATTGGCTGATGATTGTATGAATATTTATGGCAACTTTAAGCATATTGCGACCTCTGGGTTCTCGGCACTTGTCAGCAGAGTAAATGTTGAGATTTCCTCTGTTGGCGGCATAGGCGAGTTGATTGCCAACTTATTTGGGAGCGTGCCCAAAGAGAATACTAGATGGAATAAGGTAAGTATGTTGCAACTTGATATGCGAATGCCATGTGGATCTGATTATATGTTAGCTCACAACACAGAAGATAATAAACTGGATCAACTTGTGCAGAGATTCAATTTAATATTTCCTGGTATTAGGTTGCTTGAGATTAAGGGCAATGTTTTAAATGGCAATGCAGCATGGCAAGACAAGCTTGTCGACAGCTATGCTCATAAACTGGTTAAGCTGCACAGCCCTGGTGCATTGAGATTATCTGCAACCCAGTTTTCTGATAGCCTGACCTACTTGCATATTTGTTTCCAAAACACAGCTTCACTAAGCCTGCCACAGGTGTATTCAAGCACACTGCATTATTTGTGCCTAGACATGCTTCCTAATAATTATGAGTGGAGCCATTTTAAATCAAATAATGCAATTGACAAACTTAGCTTTTGTCAGCTGCACACATTAAAGATACTATTTGCCAGAAATAGCATTGACCACAACAGCTTACATCAAGATACCAGTTTAAATATTACAATGGAGTTTCCAAGGCTTCAAACTATGGAGCTAAGAGGCTTGCTAGGATGCAACTGTGTATTTACCAATGGAAAATTTCCACATAGAATGAGAAAGGTGAAAATTGGTGGGGGAGCACAGGCCATTAAAGTACTGCCAATGCTGGATATCCGAGTGATTGACTCTCTGTGCTTAACTGTTCTGTCGCCAATTGCAACAGAAAGCACTTCAATTACTGATGCAATTAGTACTATAATGGCAAACATAAGCATTCAGCACATGTGCAAGCTCAATGTTCATAACTGGTTTGGTAATATTAATGTGGATGGCTTGTGTTGGTTTCAGTTGAAGCAACTGCATTTGGTGGGCATCCTTGAAGGTCAGAAGGTTATTCAAATTTTGCCAAGACTTCCCATGCTGTATAATCTTAAGCTTTTCAATGCCAAAGTGGATACCAATGGTCACAACTATAGCACTCCCGTTCCTGAAAGCACTGGTAAATTGAACCCACTTAGCTCTAGTCTGGTCAAGGTGAGCATCAGTTTTGGGGTGAACCAGAACTCTGATGAGGATGTAATTAAGTTTGTGAAATATTTAATGTTGGGTTGCCAGATGCTTAAGCATCTGACTCTACACAAAATTCCTCACAAAAATCTAATTGGGTTTATTGTTATGTATGAGCAGGATTATCCTCATTTAAAAGCTATTTGTATTAGTTAAGGCGGAAATTTTATTTTACACGACATGAGCAAACAAGTGAATACTCTTACTTCTGGTGGTGACTCATGCTCTGGCGATGTTGTAGAGGACAACTCGAGTATAATTAAATTAAGTTTTAATTTATTCAATGCTCAAAGTCCTACATTTTCTTTTTTTAAAATTTTCTCCAAAAGAGTAATTATCAAACTGTCTTTTTGAAATTTTTCTGTCTCTGGTCAGGATTTTTACTGCTATTAAACATTTGCAAAGTTGTCAACTCCATCAACCATGTATGCATTTAGCAAACAAGACAGCATTATATCTACAATATTGCATCATGTTATTCAGGCAGGGCCAACTTCTTTGCAAGAGTGGAAGGACAAACTGTATATGCTTGCTGTTTGCTCACAGTGGCGTGATTTGGCCAAACCACTGATTTATGCCAGTACATTTGCTGTAGACAGAGCACCCGTGTATACGCCCATGTCATTTGAACAAGTGTATTCCAACTATACCATTGATGGGACACTTGCCTTGACTATGTCTTCTCAGGCTATTTCAGCAACAAAGCAACTAAACATTCAGTTTAGCAGTGAATCTGACTTGTTGGAATTTCTAAAGAACATGCTTCAGTTTATGAAAGCAAGTGGCTCAGTGTGGTCCCAGGTTGAATCAGTGTATCTATCAACTTTCTCCCCGAATGAAGACATTGTAAATAATAGAGGTTATGTAGCAAGTCGCCTGGGTGATATTGCACAGATTATATCCGAATTCACTACTATTATGCCCGGGGTTATTGCAATAAACAGTGAAAGTAACAATGATTGGCTAAACATTGTCTGGCAAGGCAAACTTGCTGATAGCTATGCACATCAATTGCAAAAGCTTCGCAGCTATGAGGTAATGCTGCTGTCAGCCCCAACCTTCAGCACTGAGCTTACCTATTTGCATGTCTACTTTAACCTGGGTGCATCTCCTCTGCTTCCTAAGGTGTTTGCCAGTTCGCTGAAATTCCTATGCCTGGACATGCTGCCAAATAACTACTCTTGGAGACAGTTTACAGAGGGCGAGGATAGTTTAGATATTATGTTTTCCTGTCTAAGGACACTAAAAGTATACTATGGACATGACATTGGGAAATTTTCAAGAGATGACAATGTTATGGTCAAGGCAATGATCCGTTTGCCAGCTGAGAAGTACACATTTGATTTTCCAGTTTTGCAAACTATGCACATATATGGTGCTCCAGAGAACTGTTATTTGCTAGCCAATTCGAGATTTTCATCATCAGTGAAGGATATCAACATCAATGGTCAGCTGAGTGGAGCATTTAGCATATGCAATACAGATTTGGCACATGCAAAGTCCATTTATATAAGTGCAGAGTACCCTGTTGAGCATGATCCATGTATCATTGACCAACATCTATCTGTGCTGTTGAGCAGCATCCATGAGGCTGAATCATTGCACCTAAAGGTGAATGAATATGTGGCCAACCTAGACCTTGAACAAGTCCTATTGCCAAAGCTCTTGATAATGAATGTGCATAGTGTTGTTGGTGGCAGTCAATTACTACAGCTCCTTCAAAAAGCACCACTACTTCAAAATATGAGCATATTGGATCTCCGTGTAGGCACAGAGTGGCAGACAGCAGTTGTTCCCGAGGTAAACAGCAGTAAAAAGCTGATAGCACTATGTCCTAGACTGCAAACACTAAGAATTGAATTTAATTCCTATATGAACTCTGCTCATCGCAATATGGTGTTTATGAAATGCCTGTTGTTGCAATTACCTAAACTAAAGCTTTTGCATATTCAGGGGTTACAGGTCAACAGCATCCAAGAGTTTACCCGCGGGTACCAGGTGGCATATCCTCATCTGGCCGAGCTTCAATTTGCATAGCTTTTTGAATGGGCAGACGAGTTGATACTTCTAATCTAGCCATCCACATTTGAGTTTTATAGTTCATATTAAATAAACTAAACCTTGGTGCGAAACCAACTATGGGCAGTGCTGACTAATAAACAATGCTCCGGGTTTAAATGCTTGCTCAAATGTTGCAATGTAAAGCTAGCTGATAATGGCGTGCAGGCATACTGGGCATTGCCATGAGGACAAGTGCTTTTGAACATGTTTCTGAGAGGGAATGCACATGCATGCACAGTGTGACGAACAGGGCTATCCCACCAAAGCATGACTGAGAAAGCCAGCGGTTTCAACTCTCACTGGATGATTTCAATGGTAATTCACCGAGCAAGAGCTGGGCATGCGCTGCTTGCTTGAGGCGACGAGTACACCAATTGACAGTGCCGGTGTCTGGAATGGGCAGATGTGTAGGCATTGTTCCATGCAAGTCAAAAATACCCGTCTGGTTGATACATCGCATGCCAGCAAGCTCAGCCCTTCTTAAAAGCGCCGCCACTGATTCTCTTCTCTCGCTCTGTTCCCCGTTCACCTCTTTTTGCTTTCTTGCAACTATCTGCTGCTGAGCTTACGCTGTCAATGCACGATACGGCCAACGTAGCCCACAGGCACCCACGACCGGCGCTGCAGGTGTTCTGGTGCCCGTACTGTACCGAGTACTTTGCGCTAGACATGCACCAGATCCAGCACCACGTCCAACTTAACCACTGAAAAAAAAGACCACCGTCGGTGCCTGGCAAAGCCACGCTCCCCATCGCGGGACACCCAGATCCGCGCAGTAAAGCCGCAGCGGGCTTCGGAGCAGCGCTGAACAGGCCCCAACATATATTTATGCAGAAAACCGGGCTGTCGTCGGATCCTGTTTACGTCAGGCTGCGCAAACTTCTTTTTTCTTTGGTGCGCTGTCAACAACTTTAAACACACTTTTTTTGCCTTTCCTAAGGGCCGAGCAACACAAGCGAAATTGCGCACGCGAAATGGGAGTAAAGGGGCTGTGGACGTTGTTGGAGCCGGCTGCACGGCCAGTGCGGCTGGAGGCGCTGGCGCACCGGCGGCTGGCAGTGGATGCGTCAATCTGGCTGTACCAGCTCGTCAAGGCGATGAAGGACGACGAGGGAAACCCGGTGGAGGACGCACACATTATAGGGTTTTATCGGCGTATATGCAAGTTGCTGTTCTACGGAATCCGTCCGGTGTTTGTGTTTGATGGCGGGGCGCCGGAGCTCAAGCGCACAACCATCGCCGAGCGCCAGGCCACGCGCGGCGCCCGCACGAACGACGCCAAGCGAGCAGCGCACCAGCTGCTGCAGACCCAGCTGAAGCTACACGCCATTGGCGGCGCGCCGACCGAAGCGCAGAGTCCAACAAAGAAGCGCAAGCGCGACGAGTACGAGCTGCCGCCAATCCAGGAGCACGCGCTGGCCACTCGTGCCGAAAACGCACGCAATCCACGAATGGCCCACCCCGAAGACCTGGGCCAGCTGCTAGCGCTAGCGTCGCGCGAGGCGGGGAATGTAGATGGCGTCGACATCGACATTGACTCGGCTGAATTCCAGGCGCTGCCGCCCGAGGATCAGCACGACCTAATCGTGGCACTAAAGGTCAAGTCACGGCAGACGTCGCACGGGCGGCTGCAGCAGATGCTCAGTTCGTCCGACACGGCGCTGGATTTCAGCAAGCAACAAATTGACTTGCTGGTCAAGCGCAACACACTGACGCAGCAATGGCTGCAGGTCACAGGAAATGCCCACCGGGTCTCGGCGCCGGGGCGGCCCACCGTTACAATGGGCAGAATAGCCGGCGAGCGCAGCCGCGAATATATGCTGTCGCGCAGCGACCAGCCAGGTGGCGGGTGGACGCTAAAGGTGGGTGCCGAGGCTCCACGTGACGAGTCAGCAATCATGGTTGATAGCAGCGATGTGGACGATGCTGCGTCGGACGAATTCGAGGACGCGCAGTCGCAGATGGCGCTAGCTGCCGCGGAGCAGCTTCACGACACACCGATAACCGACGGTATTCGGCAGAGAAATGGGACTGCGACTGAAGCTAGATACGGGACGTACTCGCCGGCGAGCAGCGATGACGAAGGTGACGAGGTCGCCAGCATTAGCAGTGGTGACGTTGACGCCGAGCTGATGGAGCTGTATGGCGAGTGCGATGCGCTGGATCTGGTGTCTCCACAGGAGCAGCAGCAGTACCAGCAGCGGCTGCGCATGCAGCGCCAGCGCGAGGAGCAGGCAATTCTGGATCTGCCAGCAGACGAGTTCCTGGACACATGGGCGCAGCTGGTGACGCAATCTATGCTGGATATGGACCCGCTCATCTACCAGAGCATGCGTGCCTGGTTGCTCGAAGACTCACCAGCGCAGCTCGAGCATAGCATGTGGCGCGTGAACCGCCAGCTGGAAAAGCTGCCTGATGTGCCTATTGACGAGTCCGACGACAGTAGCGCTAATGACGACGATAGCGGGGCGGCTACAGGAACCGGAATTGGTGGATCAGGACTGGGAGGCGATTTTGCGGCCCTGCAGGCAAAAATTTCCCGACTATCCCTGTTGTCCAACTATCTGGTCTTTGCTCAGCGCTGGCGCGTGTGCCACAGTTCGTCGCAGACAGGGACACCGGCGGCGGCGGCGGATACCGCCGAGGCCCTGTCCAATGTTATCAACATAGAATCGGAAAGCAGCGCCGCTGACGATGATGACTACGACGACGACGACGAGTTTGAAATCCCTGATTCCCAGCCAGACGTGGGGTTGTTGGCTAACGGCGATGTCAAGCAGCCAGGAGCTGTGCCGGCCAGCGTCTCGATAGAATTGCCTGACGAGGAGATGGAGAACTTTCAGAAACGCAACTTGATATTTGCCCGGTCACTGGAGCTTGCCAGCCCGGAGAATGGCGGATCGCCGGCTGTACGTGTGCCCAGCGATGCCAAACCAGTGCGCCATCTTGACAGCGGCGGCTCGGACGACGAGCTGTCAATTGTAGATGATGCTATGCATATTGACGAGGCAGGCAGCGGCGCAATGGACACATCCGATGCTGGCAGTGCCCGTGAGAACGAAGGCGAGGCAGAAAGCGAGGGCGAGGGAGACGACGACCTGGACACTTCAGACAGCAAGCACGCGCAGCTGCTGCAGGACGAACAGGACGAATATGCACGCTTCGTGGGCAAGCTCAAGGCATTGTCGGCAATGACCCATGCGGCACCGGTGTCGTATGCTGCGATGCGTGCCGAACTTGAAAACGAACTGCAGGCGCTGCGTCTGCGCGTGCGCGACAGCAAGCGCGATGCGTCGGGGATTGAGGCCGACATGGTCGAGGATATTCGCATGTTGCTGACGCTGTTTGGCATCCCTTACGTCACCGCGCCCATGGAGGCCGAAGCACAGTGCGCCGTGCTAGTCTCGTCGAAGCTGGTTGACGGTATGATCACGGACGACTCGGACGCGTTTCTGTTTGCATCGTCACGCGCGACACGGGTGTACCGCCACTTTTTCCAGAAAGATCGCTATGTGGAAATGTACGCGGGCGAAGCTATCTTCCAGGATTCGAGCCTGTCGCAGCGGGACATGGTGTTTCTGGCGTGTTTGCTGGGCAGCGACTATACAGTGGGCATAAAGAATATCGGCCCGGTGCTAGCAATGGAAGCCCTGGCCGAGTTTGGGCCGGATACCTGCAGTGACGACAACACTAGCACGGACGAGGCCCGGGTGGTCGATGCGCTGCGGCAGTTTCGGCAGTGGTGTGACTGCATTACTGAGGTGCTGCCCGGAGTTGAGGTGCCCAACGAGCTCGTGGATACACCAATGCGACGGCGGCTGGCGCAGGTTGTGCGCAAGTCGGGCGTGCCACCATCGTTTCCCGACCCGCGCGTGGTCCATGCATACTTTAGCCCGCAGGTTGATCCGTCAGAGACGCGCTTCGAGTGGGGGTTCCCGCAGCTGGACATGCTGCGCCAGTTCATGGCTGAGAAGCTGGGCTGGTCAGCCGAGAAGACCAATGAGACACTGGTGCCACTGGCACGCAAAATGGTTGACTCAAAGGATGCGGCCGACGGTCGGACACAGACAACGTTGGACGCCTTTGCTGCACCAGATGCGCGCTTGAGCTCTGTGTACGGTGCTGCAGGTATCGGCCACAGCAAGCGTGTCGGCGAGGCTATTATGTCGCACAAGCGGCGGCAAACAGGCCGCTTGTCGACAGTGCGCGACTCCGACAGCTTGTAGCTAGCTCGGCATCCACCTGCAAAGAACAAGTTTAAAATTTAGTATTATGGCCGCCCTCCAGCCAAGGAAAGCCACTCCCACCTCAAAACCGAGTTAATAGTCTAGGCGAGGAGCGGGTCATAGAGGCTGACACTGTGGTCTTCACCTGCCGATGCCAGCATGGGCCGGGCTACGGCCACATCGTCCGACGACCTTTGCCAGGCCACACTCCACACGGCCTGCGAGTGCTGGCTGTGCGTCTCGACGCATGCTCGCTGCGCAACGTCCCAGATCTTGACCTTGGCGTCCATCGATCCCGAGGCGATGTAAGCCCCACTCGGGTGCATCTCCGCCGACAGCACCCAGCCGTAGTGCCCCATAAATGTCGCTGCTGGGCTGCCAAACCGTGCATCGTGCAGCTGGATCTGCTTGTCGTCCGATGCCGTCACCAGCAACATCGAGTCGGCCGAGAACGCAGCCGAGCGCACATTGTCCGAGTGGCCCGAAAAGGTGCAGCTCAGTGCCCCCGATTCCACGTCAAACAGGTACACCTGGCTGCCCACGCCTGCACAGGCAATCTTTGCGCCGTCAGGGCTGACGGCCAATGCATAGAGGAACTTTGGCCGCGACGTGTTCAGCTCGCTCACCTGCTTGCCGGACTTGGCCGACCACAGCTTGACGGTGCCACGGTCGGTGCTCGAGGCAATAAGCGACGTGCTCTCTTCGTTGCGCCGGGGCACGAACCGTGACTTCCACGCGCCGATTGCGCCAGTGTCAATTGTCTGCGCCGGTGCGGTCTGATCCTGGTTGCTGCCATCCAAGTGCCAGACGCGCATTTTGTGGTCCATCGACGAGGTCAGCAGCTGCGTACCCTGCGCGTCGATATCCAGGGATGTGATGGCGTGGTCTCCATCCTTGAGCGTGCCGGCGCATTCGCCAGACTGGGCGTTCCAGAGCTTGACTACCTCGTCGCAGCCGGCGGATGCCAGTTGGTGTTTGCCGGGGATCCAGCACGTGTGCCAGATGTCGTCTTCGTGTGCATTGTCGATAGTCGCACTCGCTGTGTACAGGGCCGACGACATTGTTGCTAGGTCTGGCGATGATATTACAGGGTGCAATAGAGAGCTGTAGATGGAATATCGCGCGAGTTTATTTCTTTGTCGGGTTGAGTTTGTATATGCAATCAAGGTAGGGTGATCGGTTATGGCTTCTGCGCTGGAATTAAACGGCAGCTTGTCCCTGCTGTGCTTTGCCTGAAGAACCACACTGCCCGGCGCTCGGAGGGCCAATGCCCCCTTTGACGACAGTCGAAACGATCCGGCGGAGCTTGGACAAGCGTGAGCTGGCTCTCGATCCACGCAGACTCGACCGATCAGCCCGCTGCGATCAAATCAGCTTCAGAGTTTTGCGTTTAAAATTTTTGGATCGCTCCCCACCTTCCAGCGCGGTTTCGACTTGCTGCACTCTTTCTTGTCCGCCGCTTGCAGGCTTCAACTCTCGTTCTCTGTCGCTTTGCTTTATTATTGATACACGGGCTTGTTGTACACGAAATGTCGATTGAGGACCGCAATCGCGTGGTAATTCTGGAAGACCGGGTGGAAAATGTGTCTGGAGCCGAGTTTCCGCTGAGTTTTGACGACCAGGAGCTGGCACACAACCTGGAGAGCTTTGGCAACTCGTTTGACATTCAGATTGTGCGGGTAACGCCGACCGACATTGAGTTTGACCTTATTGGCGTCGATGCCTCGATTGCCAACGCGCTGCGGCGTGTGCTGATCGCCGAGGTGCCGACCATGGCGATTGAGGACGTGTACATGCTCAACAACACGGGCATAGTGCAGGACGAGGTGCTGGCGCACCGTTTGGGGCTTATTCCGATAAAAGCCGATGCGTCAGAGTTTACGTGGAAGCAAAAGAGCGATGGTGCGACGGATCAGAACACGCTGGTGTTTAAATTGTATGCCGCGTGCACCGCAAACCCAGAAGCAGCGCCCGGCGAGACGGATCCAAACAAAAAGTACATCAATGGCTCGGTCTACAGCAGCCAGCTGGTGTGGGAGCCGGCAGGCGATCAGCAGAAGCGGCTGGCCAGCGTGTCGATTGGACCGATCCATGATGACATCCTGATCACCAAGCTGCGCCCGGGTCAGGTCATTAACTGCGAGCTGCACTGCCAAAAGGGCGTGGGCAAGGACCATGCAAAGTTCTCGCCGGTGGCCACGGCCTCGTACCGGCTGCTGCCTGAGATCCAGATCCTGGAGGACATTACCGGCGATGACGCAGACTTGTTCCGCGAGTGCTTCCCGCCGGGCGTCGTTGATGTAGTTGTTGAGGACGGTGTGCGCAAGGCCAAGGTGGTGAATGCACGCAAGGACACGGTCAGCCGCGAGGTGCTGCGTCACAAGCAGTTTGAGGGCAAGGTGCGTCTTACACGAGTGCGCGATCACTTTATTTTCAATGTCGAGTCAACGGGCATCATTTCGCCAGAGGACCTGGTCGCCCAGGCCCTGGATGTGCTTATGGAAAAGTGCGACATTGCCAAGTCGGCGCTTACCAAGGCCACCCAGGCCGAGGAGGAGGCCGAGTAGACCTAGTTAAAACCACCATATTGTTTTCTAAGGAATCAGACGTTCCGTATTTCCAGCTTTACCGGGAGTCCCTCCCCTTCTCCACCGTCAAACCGTGGCCTGCTAGTAATAGGCGCTGACAATTTGCACAGATAAACATATTTATGAATAGAACGCAAGTTATGATGACAGAAAAACGCGCTAGCCGTCCAGGTTCATGCGGCGGTCGCCCGCCGCGTTAACGTAGTAGTCCTGGATCTGCTCCATATCGCTGCGCTTGCCGCGCGTGATCTCGATGCGCTCTTTGAGGCCGTAGCCAAAGTTGGCCAGACATGTGGCCAGCTGGTGCAGGGTGGCCGCCACCACGACCAGCGATATGACGGTGTAGTAGGTCATCATTGGCTTTTGCGTCGCGTACTTTTCCTCCTGCTTCGGGTCGTACATGCGCGCGCACTTGAACACAAAGTACGCCGAGCTCGCGCACATCATCACCACCACGGTCCACATTGCCCACACCGACTCGCGCTGCAGGCCCCAGAACGCCAGCGACAGGACCATCAGTGTAATCGGTACCAGCGCAATGGTGATGCCAAACTCGGGGTCCGACGACTTGAGAATCAAGATGATGTACGACACCGCGAACCCGACAAACACGAAAAAGTCCATCTTCAGCAGCAGCACCAGCAGCCGGTAGTTGATGTACATGCGCCGTATCTTCATGTCGGCGCCCACGCGCTTGTAAATCTCCCAGCCAAACAAGTGGAAAGCAAAGTACGTCAGCACGCCAAACACCAGTGTCATGCCGCCGATGATTACGATGCTGGCAATCATCTCCTTTTGGATCATTTTAAACACCAGGTCGCCGACCACAACCTCGTCGTTTAGCCACTGGCGCACCTGGAAGTACCGGAAGATGGCCAGCGACATGGTAAACAGGTTGAACACGCTGAACCCAATGATCTGAATCGTGTCGCCGTTGAGCACGCCGCCCACCACCAGAAACACGCCGTACAGCGACGCGATAATCAGCAGCATAAAGTATATTGCCACGCCCTTGTCGCTCGACCAACTGCTGAACACGTTCTCGACGTATTTTAGCACCATGACCAGTATCGAAATCTCCAGCCCAATTACCGTCAGTGCCTGCAGCCCCGCCAGCCAGCAGCACAGCTTCCCAGCCAGCGGCATTTTTCGGAAGCTCTCGCTGATGGCCATTTGTACAGAAATTTACAGGGGGGTTAGAAAAACAGAAAATGAGACAGAGCAGAAAACAAAGAGCGAAGCAAGCACTTTCAAGAATAACAAAAGCGGCCGAAAGAAGGGAAAGGGAGGACGAAAAGAAAACCTGCGTTTCATTTTTTTGCGCGGCGCAAGTGATCAGCCTGGCTGCAGCGGAGATGCTCATTCGCTGCCCGGGCAGAGTGGATTTGCGGGTTTGGCTGTTGACTTTTGCCGTGTATTCTAAGATAAGTCGCGTGCGGAACTAGGACTGCTGTCGAATGGGCAGGATTTCTTGGTCCTCGTCGTCAGAGTGAAACAGCTCGTTGCGGATGTTGTGTTCGGCGGCGTCGATGCGGATGGCGCCTCGCCGCCCGCTGACCGCGTCTCCAATGTAGAATATGCCGTTGGCGACAGCCGTGACGACCCGCTTTCCGAACAGATATATGCCCCGCCAGAACCGGTAGTTTGGCAGCTGCTCCAGGCCGCGCAGACGACTCGATGTGTTCAGCACGCGGTTGTACAGGAAGCCGCCTAGAATGTAGATGCTGCCCAGCACAAACACAGCCACGAATGCTACTGCTCCGCGACTAGCGCCGGTCGGCTGGTCGGTGTCGCCGCTTGCGTCGCTGTCTTTGTCAAACTTGCCCGTATCCCGACCTTGCTCCTCGTCGGCACGCACTGTGCTGCTGCATGCTGCGGGCGTCCGCCACTCAAACATAAACGCACAGCCCGCCCACTCGGCCACGAACACCGGGCGGCCCTGGCCGTCGTTCGCATTGCGGTCACAGACAAATGAGATCAGCGCAGACTGGTTGTGGTGCGGGAGGTCGGTGCACGGGTCGCCACCAGCGTATTCGAGCACCAACTTGTCGCCGCGCAATTGCGGTCGAGCGCCGAGCCTGCCGAGCGTTCCATTGCGCTCGCCGCGAGACCACTGCGCAGCTGCTGCCTGCTCGCGGGCCACAGGCAGCACGTTGCATATATTGAGTCTGAATTTGTAGCCCGTGTCGTAGCCGTCGACGATGTAGCCACCGCCGTGGTGTTCGAGCGGCCGCAGGTCGTACAACATCATGCCCGAGTCGTCGCTAACCACGCAGTCGGAGCTGTGCGCCGCTATTGTCCGGGTGAGCAGCAGCAACAACCACAGCCTCCAGCCTAGGTTCGTGCGCAATTCTGGCATAAGCGAATTGATGGAAAAATACAAAATGCACGCGAGAAACTGTAAAGAAGAAAAGAAGCTGCAAGGCGGGGGAGCTTTCACGTTGTGGGAGTCAGCCAAATAAGAGGATTTATGAAGACAAACTGTTGACCAAACGCTACCGCCTAGGATGCCAGCTGCAAAACGGTGCCGAGCAGAGCAATAAACAGCGAGATGCCCAGCGCGGACGAGATGGAACCTGCCCGGTCGTTGCGACCAATGTTCCAGGTCGCGTCGGATTCCTTTATAACCGTGCGCCGTGTTGAGCCGGGCATCCACCCGTTGCCAAACACATATTCCGACGCCTCCGCAGTGTGTTGAATGCCCATTCCGAGAGACTATACAAGAAGATAGTTAGATACCCGCCAAGGGTATATTCTCAGAAGCTTCAGTGTCTAATAGCCTGTATGGTTTTAAAATAGAGTTATGGTACTAAAAAAGCTCAAAAAGCTCAGTGCGCGTTGCGCAGAGGCGGCAACGTTCCACTAAAGTGCTTGGGTGCCACGCTTGCCGAGTTTCTGACGGCATAGTACTGCGATGCAAGATTGTAGTCTGGGTACTCGACGTCGTCTGAGCTGTCGTCTGACGAATATTTGGCCTTGTACTCGTGCGTGTACTCTGGCGTATACTCAGGTGTATACTCGGGCTTGTAGACCGGCGTGTACTCTGGCTTGTACTCGGGCTCATAGTCGTGTGTATACACTGGTTTGTACACCGTCGTTGTGTGTGTTTCGTCGACAGCATACACCGGATATTCATAGGTGGGGGTTGGGTACAGTGTATACGAGCTGGTGATAAGGTATTCGTCAATATAGGTTGTGTGCGAATGATGGTGGTGGTGGTGGTGGCCACTGTGCTTGCTGTGCGAATGACTGTGTGAGTGGCTGTGCGAATGACTGTGCGAGTGACTGTGCGAGTGGTGGTTATGCTGCTTGTGCTCCTCTGGATACTTCTCCGGCCACTCCTTTTTGTGGTAGTAGGCGTGGTACGTGTCCTCAGCTGGGGGCTCTGCGTGGTAGTTGTCCTGATATTTCACCGGCGGTGGGTAGCTGTCCTGGTACTTGACCGGCGGTGAGTAGTTGTCCTGGTACTTGACCGGCGGCGGGTAGCTGGCTTCGTACTTTGTTGCCGGAGCCTCTTCCCAATTCCAACGCTTTGTTGCCGGTGCTTCCTCCCAATCCCAGCGTCTTGTTGCCGGTGCTTCTTCCTGATCCCAACGCCTTGTTGCCGGAGCCTGCTCCCAATCCTGGTAGTGGATGTTGTCGCTGTATTTTGGCGCGGGCTCGTTGCCAGTGTAGGCGACATTTTGGCCCTTGTAGGCGCTTGCTGCAATCAGCGATGCCAGTGCGCCCAGCGCCGCGCAATGATGAATGACTGCCATGGTGGTTGTTGCCAGTATCAGGTAAAGTATTGAAGAAAAGTGCAAAATGGCCGTGCAGATTAGAAGAAATGCGCGGCACATATCGGTTCAAATACCACACAGCTGCCCCATTTGGCGGCCAGCTTGAGACATAGTGTTTAGCCCGTAGCAGCCGGTAATTGTTGTAATTGCCGGGGCACTGGTAAGAGCTAAACACAGGAGGTAAAACGGTCCGGGGGCATGTGCCGTGGAGATACAATATGCTGCGGCAAGCGGGTGGAGGCAATGGCCGGTCCCAATATCTGGAGAGAAAGAGGGAAAAGGCGAGCGTTATTCGAAACATAATAAAAAAGCACTAGTCGTGACGCATAGGCCCCAGCTCAATCTCGTCGGATGACCGTGGACTGTTGCCGCTAGCAGCATTGCGATTGCGGAATGTGTTGGGCGCCATCTCGGGGACGTCATAATCGTCCTCGTCGGCGGCATCAAACAGAACGTGGGTATCGGCGTGCGGAATGTCGCCAACAGGATCGTGGGCCTCTGAGGCCCGGGAAACCGTGTGATAGGCAATGCCGTCGGCAGCGGTGGGCAGCGCCATATCCTTGTTGTCTTTCTTGCCCAGGTCCGTGTACAGCTGCATCAAAAAGTACGCGTAGAAGAAGAGCAGGAAGGAAATTGACAGGTAGCCCAGGGAAAAAGTGCCAATGTCGATGCCCATGTTGCCAATGGCAGACACGCTCTCGCGGTTGGCAGCCATGAACATCATGCCCGAGTGGCAGAGGAAGAACACCGGTATGTACTGGAACGGGTTCGGCTCCTGGCCGTTGTTTTTGATCAGCCCAGTTGTGATGAGCATAATTTCCATGCAGCGAGTAATGCCGGCGAGCACCAGCGACAGGCCAAAGACAAAGTGCACCTTGGTCGAGAACTCGGTGTCTTGCTCGTGGCTGCCCATGGCGCAGCCGGTGAATATCAGGATGATGGCAGGGAACATGCTGCGGTCGGACGGGCCCGACTTGCGCAGCATGTACGTCGACAACAGGCCGCCGCAGAACCAGATAACGCCAAGGCTCGTATGCTGCAGATCCTTGTGCGACCAGCCGTGTGCCTCTTCAATGAATCCGTGCTCAGTAAACGTGTTGAACAGGCCCCAGGTCATAATCATCGCGCTGTCGTAGAGCTCAGGCGAGCGGCCAAAGCGCACCAGCCACGGCATCGCCAGCCGCACCAGCAGCAGCAGCCACACGCCGTAGGCCAGGAACGAGCTGCCCATGATTAGATGCGCCAGGCACTGGCCCAGGAACCCGCCGTAGCAGTAGCCCAGCCAGGCAACCACGCCCAGCACAATCTGGACATATGTGGCCACGACCATCACAATGGCCATCAGCTTGTGGGCAATTTTGACAAACGGGCGCGCGCGGTCGTTGAAGCGGCGCTCAGTGTGCAGCTTCAGGTATATGCCCGCGCCCAGCTGCCCGGCCAGCAGCCACAACATGAACCAGCTGAACTTGCTGTGCGCGTTCTCGGGGAATGCGCGGCCGCCGTGCGCGTGGCCGAGCACGAAGCCGATGATGGCCAGCACGCCGCCGGTCGCCTGCACGGGGACATGCCACCTGTGCTTCCGAAGACCTAGCACCAGCCCGATCGGGAACAGAATGGCAAACGACACCGTCATCAAGATAATGTGCATCTTCAGAACCCCGCCGATTGGCTCGCCAGGATCCAGGTTTAGGTTCGCGCCGTGGTGGTCGTGCGCCCAGGCCGTCGGCGCGCCAGCGAGCACCGCCGCAGCACCGAGCGACAGTAATCCTCGATGGACTGCCATGCTTGATAAATAAAAAATTTAGAGTATGAGAAACGGAACCCAGAGAAGAAAAAAATGTGCGGAAAAAAAAGCACTTCCATCTTTTAATCTGTTCCGGCCATGCTGTCTGCACTTGGAGGAGAGTAGTGGGCAAAGTCTTGGATAATTGCTTTCCTTCCCCCGCCCACCGGGCACGTGTACAGGGCCCATTAATACCACGGTCCGAGATTGCTGCCAAATGGGGGGAGCGCGCTTGCAAATCGCCGCTTTGATCTTGGCGCCAAGCAGTGTTGAGTTATTTGTAGATAGGCATGTTTCAGCGAGCACGCAGCAACAGCATCACGCCGCTGGAGGGTCAGCGGCATCTTGCCAAGACCAGCGATGCGGCCGTCGAGGAGCAGCTGAACAAGCGGCTGGAGGGCGAGATCGACCAGCTGCTCAACTCGTTCGGCGACATTGTCCAGTCCAGCCGCATATACAACACTGGTGACAGCAGCAGCGATAACGGCCGGAGGCCGGTCCGGGCGAGACAGTCCAGCAGCTACAATGGCGGCGACGACGACGACGACGAATCCGCCAATCGCACCCGTTCCAATGCTGAGCCGCCCAAAGACAAATACGTTGTGTCGCAGGAGGCGTACAGCGCACAGACCCGAGCGGCGACCATGGTGCGGTCAGTGGAGAATCTGCTGTCGATGGTTGCCGATATCAAGCGGGCGTATCTGGTCAACGACACCAACACGCTGGTGGCCATGGCCGACCGGCGCCGACAGCTGCTCGAAGAGCGCATCCGGGCGACGCGCAGCGAGATCGAGGCCCTGAACTCGACGCTCGACACGGCGGTGCGCGAGCTCGAGGCCGTGTACTACAACTCAAAGTACGTGAAATAGGTTCTAAACTGTATAAGATAAACAGGCTACCGTGTCTTTTGCACGGCGTGGCGGTGCACCATATGCATGAGTGGCGTGTTGTCCTCGTCAATGTCGGCGTCGGCGTCGTCGCGCGTGTAGTCCGACAGCTTGCCCTCGTAGCTGCCGCGCTGCTGAGCGGCGAACACGCTGCGGCGCTGCGTGATGGTCTGGCCGCCAACGGCGCTGGAGCGACCGTGGACGCTGACCCCGCTGGCAAAGGACTCGGGCGGCGCCTGCATACCCGCAAAGTCGTCGTCGCTATCATAGTCTTCGTCGTCATTGTCCCAGTCAACGTCGTCGCCGGCCTCGCTCTTCTCCTCCTTGCCGCTGTCAAAGAACTTGCCGGCCTCGCCGGCCTCGCCGCCGCACTCGAGCAGCGCTGGATCGACCGACGAGTTGTACTGGCGAATGACCATCTCGCCATCGTCGTCGACCTCGGTAACCACGCGCGCGCCGCCGCTGTTCTCAAAGATGGTTGCCGAGCTGGTCACGTCGCAGCGCTGCTGGACCCTGTCCGGGTCGCCGCCGACCTCGCGCGAGTAGCCAGGCGGCGGCCAGTAGACCGGCGGCTGCAGCCCGTCGCGGATCGGGAAATCGAGACCGGTGCCGGCCATGCGCTTGGGCAGCCACCACAGCAACACGCTGTCGCCAAACACCGACTTAAAGTTGCGCAGGATGCCCAGATCGTACGGGTACGGCGTGGGCTGGCACTTTTTGCTGCGGATGAGCTTGGCCACGCGGCCCTTCTCGCGCGACTCGATGGTGGTGGTGTTGCGCGCCACCAGATACAGGTGGTAGCAGCTGAGGATGCCGACAAGCAGCAGCACAAAGAACAGCAGCGTCATGTTGATGATCAGGAAGGCGACCTCGGTCTGCGTGGGCTGCCGCACGTAGTAGGTTCCGTTCAGCGAGTCCACTATCAGCTCGTACATGCGCATAGTGTGCAGGGCCATGGCCATAGCGCAGGTGACGTCGACCATGTACACGAAGCGCAAAAAGTGGCCCTGGTTGCCAAAGCCCACGCAGTTGTTGGTCCACGGGCAGTGGTGGTCCATCTTCAGCACGCAGCGGTCGCAATCCGAGCAGTGGTGCGTGCGCGGCGGCTTGAATCCCTTGCACAGCCGACAGTACCGCGGCTTGAGCGTGTCGCGCTTCAGCTCGTACACGTTGGCGCCGTCGCGCGGCGGCTCCCAGCCCAGCGGCACATGGCCGGGCGGCTGCGTCGCGGCCAAGTAGTAGTTGTAGTACAGCAGGTGCAGCAGCACGTTGAACACGCCCAGCACAACAAACGTGCGCAGCGTGTATCCGCCCAGGAGGCTCCAGAACACGAATATCTGGCTGCTGTATCCGATAAAGCCGATGAGCAGCGATACGGCCCCGACGTAGAGCTTGCCGACGTCGAATTCGGCGTCCATTGTAGCCAGTGAGGAAAAGAAATGCACGGAATGAGAGGGCACGCGGAAGAGAGACATCCGGCTCCGCGCTTGGGGGGTCACTTTGCTCATCCGCGGGGACTGAGCGGGAGCAGCGCGTTTCTGGGGGGAGGAGGATCAAAATCCGGAGACGCTTGATCCGACCACCAACGCTGCTCTTTACTCCGCCTCTGGATCCTTTTTTGTATGCAAATATGATACCGGCCACGCGCAATGGGCTGCTGCTCATTGGAGTGCTGTTCCATCTCGTGTACCTGCTGAGCATTTTCGACATTTACTTTCGGTCGCCGCTGGTGCATGGCATGACGCCGCACAAGGTCGCACTCAAGGCGCCGGCCAAGCGACTGGTGCTGTTTGTGGCCGACGGGCTGCGCGCAGACAAGATCTACGAGCCATATCACAATGCGACGTCGGGGCAGACCGAGGAGCTGGCGCCGTTCTTGCTGGACAAGCTGCGCACCCGGGCGTCGTGGGGCGTGTCGCACACGCGCGTGCCGACCGAGAGCCGGCCGGGCCACGTGGCGGCAATCGCCGGATTCTACGAGGACGTCAGCGCGGTGACCAAGGGCTGGAAGATGAACCCGGTCGAGTTCGACTCGGTGTTCAACGAGAGCCGGCACACGTGGTCGTTTGGGTCGCCGGACATTCTGCCGATGTTTGCACATGGCGCGTCGGACAGCGCGCGCGTCGACACGTTTATGTACTCGGCCGAGTTTGAGGACTTTTCGGGCAATGGCGACCGGCTCGACACCTGGGTGTTCGACGAGGCCGAGCGGTTCTTTGGCCGCGCGGCGGTGCCCGGGTCGGAGCTGAACACGATGATGCACCAAGACCAGATCGTGTTCTTCTTCCACCTGCTGGGCATTGACACCAACGGCCACGGATTCAAGCCGTACTCGCAAGAGTACCTGGGCAATATCAAGCACGTGGATCGGGGCATCCAGCGCCTGGTCGAACAGTTTGAGTCGTTCTACGGCGACGACGGGCAGACCGCGTACGTGTTCACTGCCGACCACGGCATGAATGACCGCGGCGCGCACGGCGACGGCCACCCCGACAACACGCGCACGCCGCTGATTGCGTGGGGCGCGGGCGTTGCCCGCACCGAGGCGGTCGCCGCCGGACAGACCGCGCCGGGCCACGACGGTTTCTCGCAGCCGTGGAACCTCGAGCGCTACGAGCGCAAGGACGTGAACCAGGCGGACATTGCCGCGCTGATGACGGCGCTGGTTGGGCTCAACTACCCGCTGAACTCGGTGGGCACGCTGCCGCTGAGCTACCTCAACACGTCGCAGGAGTACCGCGCGCACAGCGCACTGGCCAATGCGCAGCAGGTGCTGGAGCAGTACCGAGTCAAGCACGACGAGAAGCAGCACACCGAGATGTTCTTCAAGCCGTACGCGCCGATGCACCAGCCGACCAACACGCCCGAGCACATGCTGGCACGCATTCGGCAGGCAATCGGCGCGCAGGAGTACGGCGCTGCCGAGGCCGAGTGCCTACGGCTGATTGCGCTGTGCCTGGAAGGCCTGCGCTACTTCCAGCGCTACGACTGGCTGCTGCTGCGCTCGATTGTGTCCGCCGGCTATCTGGGCTGGATCATGTTCAGCCTGCTGTACATATTCCGCTCGTACGTGCTACCGCAATCGGGACCGTGCCGCTCGCGGCGTGCGGGCGCGGTGGCACTGGTGGGGCTGCTGGTGTTTGCGGCGTTTGCGGCCATGTTCTACCGCCAGGGCTCGCCGGCGATGTACTATGCATACACGGCGTTCCCGGTGTATTTTTGGACAGACGTGCTGCAGCAGGGCCCGCTGTTGCAGCAGATTGCTGGCAGCTATGCGCGGCTATCTGTGCGCTGGCGGCCGGTTGCGTTTGTCGGCGTGTACGTGGCAATTTTGGAGGCGCTGGTGTACGCGTACTTTGACCGCCGCGTTTACTCGGCTGCGTTTGCGCTGCTGGCGGTGCTGTGGCCGCTGACAGTGTCGCCGCGGTTCCGGCGGCAGCACACGGGGCTGCTGGCGCTGTGGACTGCATGCTGTTTGCTGACGTCGGTGTTTACGCTGCTGCCGGTCGAGCGCAACGACCATCTGGGGCTGGTGATTGCCGGCGGCGCGCTGATCACGCTCAGTGGACTGGCGGCCTGGCACTACAGCCCGACCTTTACGCTGGCGCCGCCGGGCGTGGCTGCCAAGGAGGCGCAACACGCGGTGGCCTTGGACCGGCTTATGATACTGGTCGAGACGCTGCTGGTGGGGGTGGCCACGGTGCTGGGTCCGCTGACATCCAAAGAGACCGAGCGCCGTGGGCATCTGCCGCGGCTGCACCAGCTGTCGTGCTGGGCGGTGCTGATTATTGCCACGCTGCTGCCGTTTGTGCACGGCGCGGTCCTGGGCCGCGGCGCGCGCGACCAACACTATCTGTACCGGCTGGTAACGATATATCTGGCGTTTGCCACGCCGTTTGTGCTGCTGACGGTCTCGTATGAGAGCTTGTTTTACTTTGCCTACTCATCGGTGCTGCTGCTGTGGCTGACCATCGAGCGCGCGCTGTACCACGAGCAGGCCGAGCAGCAGCTGCTGGCGCCAACGCCCAAGACGCGGCTGTCGCACTTGGCGCCGGCCGCGTCGGGCAGCCGGCGGCTGGGCATCAACGACATGCGCACGGGCATCATGTTCCTGTTCTTTGTCAACGTGGCCTTCTTTGGCACCGGCAATGTTGCGTCGCTGGCGTCGTTCTCGCTTGACTCGGTGTACCGCCTGATCACCCTGTTTGACCCGTTCCTGATGAGCGCGCTGCTGCTGTTCAAGATCTTCATTCCGTTCTTCCTGGTGTCGGCGGTGTTTGGTGTGCTCAACCGCAGCCTCGAGCTGCCGCCATTCAGCCTGTTTCTGTTTGTGCTCAGCACCACCGACGTGATGACGGTAAACTTCTTTTTCCTGGTTCGTGACGACGGCAGCTGGCTGGACATTGGCATGAGCATTAGCCACTTTTGCATCTCGGGCCTGTTTGTGCTGTTCACTATCGTGCTGTTTGTGCTGAGCCATGCGCTGGTCGGCAAGGTGCTGATTCCCGTCGGCGCCAAGGACAAGCAGCGCTGAATAGAGTGTAGTGTTTAAGGTTGGTAGCAGGTTAATACATTGAGATCTATTTCTTGGAGTTGGTGATGTCGACGGCTTTGCCGTCCAGAAACCGGTCGACCGTGTCCTGGTCGATTTTGAGCGGCTGTCGGCCCTGCTCGACTATGCGCTTGTCCAGGTCGCGGCCAAGCACCTGCATTAGAATGGCGCTCAGCGTGACTGTCTCGCTGGCCAGGTCGTCGACTTCGGTGCGCAGTAGCCGGCGCTCGGTCTCGAGCCGGTCCAGCTCCTGGCGGTACTGGGCGGAGCTCAGCTCGAGCTCGTCTAACCGGTCGTCGACGGCGTCCCGCTGGCGCCTGGCCTGGCTCCTGCTGCGGATCTGCTCGGCGAATATAAGTGACACAGCGACGCTAAAGATGAACGCCTCGCCGAGGAAGTTTGCGCCGGCGTCGATGGCCCGGGCGTCGTTGAGCGGGCGAATCTTCTCCTTTTTGTAGCCCAGCACGCGCATCTTCCAGTTCATCTCGGTGCGGTGGGCCACCTGGGCGACGTTGATGCAGAGCGAGCGGAACACGTCGTGCGACTTTGCCTGCTGCTTCAGCGCGTTGGCCACTACAAACCCGGCATGTGTGGGGTCAGCTCGCGCTGCTGACTAGGTGCGTATTTTGCGCCCAGCCGAGCGGGATATGCGTACCTGGCTTTGACAGCGTGCGGAATACCAACGAGGCTATCTTGAACGAGCTCATTGTAAACCGGCAATTTCCAGGAAAAGGGGGGAGGAGGAAACAGGGTGCTTTTGCTCAGCCAAAGCTCAGCCAAAGCCTTGGCGGCGGTCTGTCAATTGGCGCTGATCGGGTGATCCGATGATTATCCGCTATCTCGAACTGCCAACCCGCGCTGCTCTTATCCAGCGGGGGAGCGCCTTTTTTTTTGCTTCTTCCAATTTTCCCCGATTCTCTTTTCATTGGCTTTGGATTGAAGGTGAGGATTGGGCGCCCAGGAGGCTAGAGTTGAATCAGAATCGGCAGCTGCAGGCGCTAACCTATCCGGCGACATTCAATTGTAGCAGAGGACAATCGCTTGCTTGGAAAAAAAATGTTTGCCCGCCCCGCTGTTGCCGCCCGCTCGGCGGTGTTTGTGCAGAGCCGCAACATGGCGACGCTGAAGGAGATCCAGGTGCGCCTAAAGTCGGTGACGAACATTTCGAAGATCACGGCGTCGATGAAGATGATTGCGTCGACGAAGACGACGCGTGCGCAGCGCGCGATGAACGTGGCGCGGCTGTACGGCAAGGTGTCGAACGACTTTGTGAAGCAGGCGGAGGTGGAGAAGGCGGCGGACGCCAAGGAGCTGCTGGTGACGGTGTCGTCGGACAAGGGCCTGTGCGGCGGCATCCATTCGTCGCTATCGCGGCAGTCGCGCAAGTACCTGGCGGAGAACCCCGAGGCGCCGCTGGTGGTGCTGGGCGACAAGGCCAAGGTGCAGCTGCAGCGCGCGTACCCGAACAACATCCGGTACAGCTTCAGCCAGCTGGGGTCGTCGATCCCGACGTTCGACGAGTCGTCGGCGGTTGCCAGCACGGTGCTGAACGACAAGGAGCTGGCGTTCGACAACGCCAAGCTGCTGTACAACCGGTTTGTCAGCGCGATTGCGTTCGAGACGGACTCGATTGAGTGCTTCCCGATCAGCCAGATTGTCGAGGCGCCCAACTTCAAGGCGTACGAGTTCCAGGAGGAGGTGCTGGAGAACCTGAACGAGTTTCTGTTTGCCAACAGCCTGCACTGGGCGCTGGTCGAGGGCCACGCGGCCGAGATGGCGGCCAAGCGCACGGCGATGGAGAACGCGACCAAGAACGCCGGCGACATGATCACCAGGCTGACGCTGCAGTACAACCGCGGGCGCCAGGCAGTTATCACCAACGAGCTTATCGACATTATCACCGGCGCATCGGCGCTCTAAGACCCGGACTGGTTTTTTTGGACTTTGGCTAACATTAAATTTGGCTTTCACTTCTTTCCTCCCACGCGGAAGTCTGTCAGAACTCGGCGCTGACGGGGGGGAGGTCCACGAGACCCCCCATTTATTTCCCCCGATCGATTGGGGAGAGGCAAGTAAACGGGCAAAGGACACGAGACTTTGCACATCCCCACGCCCGGCGCAATAGATTAGATGCGTGCTCGGACGGGCAAGGCCTATTCTGCATTTCGCTTCCACCCCGTTTCCGGCACGCGTCAGCTGGGGGGAAAGGAGGAAAAAATTTGGCTGCAAATCTGGGCATGCCGCGCGTCACGGTGTTATAAAAGGACCTGCGACTGTTTCTACTTTTCTTTCCGTTATTCGGCCAGAAAAAAAACTTCCTCTCTTCTTTTCTTTTTCCATTTTCATTTGGGTTATTAGTGAGCACGGACTGACCTGTAGCCAGGGGAGAGGATATCTTCGAATAACAATCCAAATCACAGCCACTAGAAACTGCATAATCCGCATAGCCAATAGCTATTATTGCCACATCCAGACATGCCGGTTGCGACATTTGACCAGTTCCAGCTCGGACCGCGGTTCTTTAGGTACACGACAGGCACCTGCGGGATTGCCCACGGGCAGTGCCGAGAGACAGAAAGTGCATACTGACTGCTGTGGAAAGTGTAGGCTCGAGCTCGAGCGCGCCATCGCCATGCGGCGGCTGGCGCTGCAGCAGTTCCCATTGGAGCTGAGCGCGGTAAGCAAAGGTAAGAATTGACAAAACTATCTGACAACAGCGCGTGCGTGGAGGTGCATATGCAGGGCAGAAATTAATGCGGAGGCAAGCGTCCAGCGTAGACGTGGTGCGAGCGGTGGAAGAGGTGGTGCAGGCGACGGTGGAGTACGGCGAGCAGCTGGCGGTCGAGGTGCACCGCGTGTCGACGAACATGCAGGCGGTGGACGCAATGGGCCCGGCGGCGCGCATCGAGCAGGTGCTGGAGGCGCTGGAGGCGCTGGAGCGGCGCGTGCAGGGGCTGATTCGCTACGGCTGGCTGATCGAGCGCGAGTGGATGGAGTACGTGCAGGCGCCGGCGTCGACGAGCGACGCGGCGCAGCACGGCGCGGGCGGCGTGTTCCCGGCGGGGTACCTGCGCGGGCTGGACGCGTGGCACATGGTGCTGGCCAAGGCCATGGCGCGCGTGCGCGTGCGCGCGGCCGAGGCGCGGTACGGGCAGGCGGGCGGCGAGGCGGGGGCTGCGGCAATGGCGGCGGATCCGGGGCTGTGGAGCGCAGAGTTTGTGCTCGAGAAGGCCAAGGCCGAGCGCGCCAAGAAGCGGCGCGGCGACGCGTGGCTGGACGCGGTGTCGGTGAGCACTGTGGGCGGCGACATTGGCGGGCGCAACGCGCTGCACTACGCGGCGCAGAGCAGCGGCGACGTGGCGTGGCTGCGGCGGCTCAACGTGCTGGACGTGCAGGAGCTGCGGCTCCAGACGGAGGCGAGCCGGCAGCCGTCGCTGGCGGCGGTGGACATTGGCGGCGACTCGGCGCTGACAATCGCGGCGCGCGCGGGCAACGTGGGCGCGGTGCGGTACATCATCGAGGAGTCGGGCGTGGACGCGGCGTCGGCGTCGCTGGCAGACGCGGCGGTGGCGGCGTTTGCCGCGGGCGAGCTGGACAGCGTGCAGGCGCTGGCCGAGCGGCTGGTGGCGTTCCCCGAGAAGGTGGCGCTGGTGGTGCGCACGGCGGCGTTCTACGGGTTCGGCGGGCTGTTCGACGCGGTCAGCGTGGCGCTGAAGAGCGCCGGCGCGCGCGCGTACATGGGCGCCGAGGTGGCGCTGGAGCAGAGCGCGCGGCGCGCCGGCGGCACGTCGATGGTGCATCTGGCGGCGCTCAACGGCCACGTGCACATGGTCAAGCGCGCGCTGGAGCAGAACATCTTCCGCTCGTCGGTGTTCGACGCGCACTTCCGCGACGACGCCGGGCTGTCGGCGCTGGACATGGCCAACTACTTTGGCTACCGCGCCTGCGCCGACGAGCTGCTGGCCTTCTCGGCCGAGTTTGACGCGCCCGAGTACGACGGCATGCGCGCCGAGGCGCCGGCCCTGCAGGT
>JANBPA010000003.1:84681-120629 GCA_027575275.1 Coemansia sp. RSA 2711
CCGTGGACGCCGTGGCGCTGCAGAGCGCGCTGGACAAGCTGCAGCTGCCGCGCTCGACGCACCTGCTGCTGCGCATCGGCGCCGAGCACGGCGAGCTTGTCAGCGCCAGCGCCGCCGTGGCCGACGTCACGGCGCTGCTCGAGAAGCCCGACATGGCCGAGCACGTGTGGCTGCCGCCGGCGCACTTCCACACCGCGCGGCCCGAGCAGTTTGTGCTGCGCCTGGAGCTGGTTGCGCTGGTGGACCACGCGCTGGCGCCCTGTGCCAGCGAGCACCGCGTCGTGGCGCAGGCCGCGCTGTCGCTGCCGCCCACGCACGTGCCCGGCTACCACGAGCGCGTGCCCGGCCAGTACATCCCGCTGTGCCTGACCGGCGGCAGCTACCTGCAGGCCGTGTTTGTCGCTGCCGCCACCGACGGCGTCGTTGCCGCCGCCAACATCGAGGCGCTGGTGTGCACGCCGTACCACTACGGCGCCGCCACGCCGGCTCCGTCGCGCCCCACCACGCCCGCCGGCCCCGCTCTGGATCTGGGTCCGGACCTGGGCCTGGCCGAGCCGGCGGTCGCCATTCCGTGGCACCAGCCCGGCCGCACGCTGATCTACGGCCACCGCGGCTCGGGCATGAACTGCCCGCACGCCGAGCGCCCGGGCTACCTGCAGCTGGGCGAGAACACCGTGCTGTCGATGCAGCAGGCCGTGCGCGACGGCGTCGCGGCCGTCGAGTTCGACGTGCAGCTGACGCGCGACATGGAGCCCATCATCTACCACGACTGGCTGGTCGCCGAGACCGGCATGGACACGCCGGCCAACGCGCTGTCGCTGGCGCAGTTCCTGGCCCTGAATCCGCGTGCCCGCGTGCCGCCCGCGTCGCGCTCGTGCTCCGACCTGCTGGCCGCGCCCGCGCCGCCGCCCGATCCCGTGCTGGCGCCGGTCGTCATGGCCAACTCGCGCGACACCGTGCAGGAGCCGTTTGCCACGCTGCACGACCTGTTCGAGGCGCTGCCGCCGGGCGTCGGCTTCGACATCGAGGTCAAGTACCCCATGCCCGACGAGGCCGACGGCGTCGGCATGACCACCAGCTTTGAGATCAACCTGTTTGTCGACCGCATCCTCGACGTCGTCTACAGCTACATCGGCTGCCCGCCGCACCTGCGCGCCGCCCACGACGACGACGACGACCACGCGCAGCGCTTGCCGCCGCCGCCGCATCTGCGCCGCCCCATCGTGTTCACGTCGTTCCACCCCGACATCTGCGTGCTGCTGGCCCACAAGGTCGCCGGCGACATCCCCGTGATGCTGCTGACCGACGCCGGCATGTCCGCCATGGCCGACGTGCGCTGCAACAGCATCGACGTTGCCGTGCGCCTGTGCAAGTGGGCCGGCCTGGCCGGCGTCGTCACCCACGTCGGCCCCATCGTGCAGTCGCCGCGCGTCGCGTCGCTGGTGCGCCGCAACCGCCTGGTGCTGGCCACGTACGGCGACCTCAACAACCAGCCCGAGCACGTCCGCCTGCAGCAGGCGTACGGCGTCGACGTCGTCATTGCCGACGACGTGCGCACCGCTACCGCTGCCATTGAGAGCCACCGATAGCCACCACGTGCCTCCTGGTCTGATTGGGAAATTTGATTTTGCCCCAAAATTTTTTTATCAGGAGTTCCGCCTGCCCGGCCGTGACTGCCATTATGCTGAGCAAGCACGGCCAGTTTTTATCAGCCCTCTCCTTTTTTTCCTCTTTGGGTCCCTTTATCTTTTGATACAAATACACGCCTGGTTTCTTGCGCCGATGATTCCTCCGACCGAGACGCTCAAGGCCTTCGAGGCCGTCCGCAAGCCCTTCATTGCTGCGTCGCCCGCAGAGAAGCCGTTTGTCGCCCACGCGCCCATTGAAATTAACTCGCCTCGGGTAGGTGTCCCCCCTTTGACCATTGCCGAATCCCAAATTCACTCCCTCTATCTCTGTGATTCGCACACCCACTGACTCTGCCTGCTTTTTGGGCCTCCCTGTAGTACTTCTACACCTGCGCTGCCGGCGGCGTCTTTGCGTGCGGTCTGACCCACTTCCTGATGACCCCCGTCGATATGCTCAAGTGCCGCATGCAGGTCACCAAGGGCATGTACAGCGGCGTCTTTGACGGCTTCAAGAAGGTCGCCTCCGCCGAGGGCATCCGCGGCCTGTACCTGGGCGGCACCCCCACCCTGATCGGCTACTCGCTGCAGGGCATGGGCAAGTACGGCTTCTACGACTACTTCAAGTACCTCTTCGCCAAGCTCGCCGGCGAGGAGAACGCCGCCAAGTACAAGACCACCCTGTACCTGTCCGCCTCCGCGTCCGCCGAGTTCATCGCCGACACCATGCTGTGCCCGATGGAGGCCCTGAAGGTCAAGATGCAGACCTCCACCACCCCCTTCGCCTCGAGCTTCCTGGGCGGCGTCCGCAAGATCAACGCTGCCGAGGGCATCAACGGCTTCTACAAGGGCCTGGCCCCGCTGTGGATGCGCCAGATCCCCTACACCATGGTCAAGTTCGCCACCTTTGAGAAGACCGTCGAGGCCATCTACAAGCACCTGCTCAGCAAGCCCAAGGAGCAGTACTCCAAGGTCCAGCAGCTCGGCGTCACCGCTGCCGCCGGCTACTTTGCCGGTATCTTCTGCGCCATCGTCTCGCACCCGGCCGACACCCTGGTCTCCAAGCTCAACAACGTCGCCAAGGCCGAGGGCGAGAGCACCGGCACTGTCGCCATGCGCATTCTGAAGGACCTGGGCTTCGCCGGCGTCTGGGCCGGCCTTGGCCCCCGCATCTTCATGATCGGTACCCTGACCGCCCTGCAGTGGCTGATCTACGACTCGTTCAAGGTCTACACCGGCCTGCCCACCACCGGCGGTGCCGCCCCGGTTGCCAAGAAGAACGAGTAACTGGCCCGCCTAGATGTTTTATAAGCAAAACTCCTCCCAAACTCTTGGCTCTAAATGCAATTGCAGTGTTCGAGCGTTTTACTGCTGGGTTCCCGTAAATGCCAGGAAGGGACGCGCTACCCCGTCGTGCCCTTTGGCCCGTCGCTGCCAGCCGCCAGGTCGATGCGGTTGGCCAGCAGTCCCTGGATGTCCTTCTCCGACAGCGCGCCGCGAGCAGACATATCCACTGGCTGCGCGTCCAGGATGTGGCGGACATCCGCTGCGGACTCGACCGCCAGCACGTCGGCCATCTGCACCAGCCGAGCAAACCTGGGGCGCAGCAGCGAGCCCGACTCCTGCTCGAGATACCGCTGGATCTCCCGCACGTCCTTTTCAAACATGATTCCGCCAAGCATGTTGAACTTGGACTGGCGGATGGCCCGCTCCCAGTCCTGCGCCAGCGAGGATATGGCCAGATCCAGCGCCGCCGCAAAGTTGCCCGGCGTTAGTCGCGGGCTCAGCTGCTGCGCGAGTCCACGGAACTTGAGCATAAACCGCTGCTGGAACAGATTGTCGCTCTGCATATCGTTGAACTCCTCGTCGGTCAGCACATACTTTATGTCGCAGTACGAGTGCTGGAGAATCGCCCGCATCCACGGCTTGAGCACATGCACGCCGATCTGCTCCAGCGACCGCTGCTTGACATGGGTGAACTTTGCCGAGAACGCCGCTAGCGTGTCGATTGCCGTCTTGGCCCGCGCAGCGTCGTCGTTTCGTGACGCCCGCGCCCACTCGGCGCTGGCGTTTGCGCGCAGGCCGTCCACTGTCTTTTGCAGATACGTGCATGCCAGATCCAGGTTGTTTAGCGCCACCAGTACCCGGCGCTGCGACTGGGCCTGCGGGCTAAGCTGCACCGGAACTGCTGTATGCTCTGCCGAGCCGCCCGGCGACCCGACTCCAGGAAGGCGCCATCCAGACTCACTCGACGCGGTGGATCCAAGGGCGCTCCGGCTGCTGGCAGCAGCTGTGGCCCATTTTTCGAGTGCCCGCGATTGCATCGCCGCAAGGAATTCAGAGTTCATAGAGCTGATAACACACTGGGTCACCGCCTCGATTGCCGCGGGCTGCTGAATGGATATGGCGTGCTCGAGCGCCGTCTTGACCACAAAAAACATGTCGCCCACGCACGAAGACGTCTGCTGAATCCCCTGTGCAGTCTGGCTAAACCCGGATCCCTGCACCTTGGAGTGTCTCCCCGCACCCGTTGCTGATGGGCCAGAAAGTTGACCTTTGCGGTTCGCACTGTCAGCGTCACTGCTAATCACGTCATTCCACCCAGTCAAGCTATCCGCATCATCGAGCGCCATGGCCTTGGCCACCGACCGGCTTACAAAAAACGTCTCGAGTGTGACATACGTGTCCGTTAGCCACTCCAGCCGGGCGGATAATGGCGTGTGCGCTATTAGCCCGGTGTTTTCGTCAAATACGCCGCCCGAGCTGCGGTTGTAGCTGGCGTTAGCATCAAATGTCGACTGCGATGAGATGGGCGCAAGCTTTGCCAGCGCCTCTGGTGCCAAAAATACCCGATCCCGAGCCTCCGGATCTTCGAGCAACGACCTGGCTTCCGGCGCCGCTCTGGATTCCAGGAAGCGCCCAAAGGTCGCGATCTGGCGCTCGATTAGGACAATCTCGACCAATATGCTGGTAATGTCCTTAAAGTCTGCATCCGAAATGGCATCCTCGCGCTCGACGGACCGGGGCTGTGCCCGTGCCTTTATGGCGCTGGCGTCGGCAAGCTGTATCTGCGACAGCCGCCGTTTGATATGCCGCTCCTCCTCAAAAAAGTCCAGCACCATGCAAGCGCGGCGGGCCCCTTCCATTTGCAGGCGCTGGATAACGCGGACCATGCGCCCGGCCCCGTAATGCTGCTCGACCAGCGAAAAGTGGTTGTCGATAACGGCCGCAATGGCCTCAAACAACCGCGTAATGCGGAGCGCATATACGCTGCCACGCACTTCACCCGTAAGCCGCGACTTGTCCGCAATGGCCGAGCACAGAAACTCCGAGTAGCGGTCCAGACCACGCTGCTCTTCGCCCAGCAGCGGAAACAGTCGGAAACACCGACCAATTTCGCGCGTGTTGTTGCTTTCAACTGCCGCATCAAACATGTACGACACGCGCTCAACCAGCTCCTTGGTAGCCGCGGCAATCGTTTCTCGCGGCGACTCCAAGCCCGCAGCGGCGTTCGATGCATGTGCCGGGGCTGCAAAGCAAACAAATGGGCTGTCCAGCGTCTCTGATCCAGTGGTGGCATATTCGTGAACCAGTGTGGCAGCAGCGTCAATATCCCGTGCGTCCATCGCTGTCAGTAACTCTGCCAGGCGCGTCTTTAGCAGCGACGTCTCTTTGACCGTCTCAAGGGCGCGCTCAAGCTTTAGCCTCTCCTGATCGAGGAACCGCACGCTGCCGCTAATGGCGCCCGCATTGGCTGCAGTCGCGTCGATGACCGACTGCATCGGCACAAGCTGTGTGGCCATAGCGGCCACGTTCTCCTGCAATGCAAACAGTTGCGCCAGGTGAGCTTCGACCTTGGCGCTGCCCTCAATGCACTCTGAAATTTCGACTTCGACGCGCGCCTCTTCCAGCTCCAATGCCTGGTACGCATGCTCAATTTCGGCAAGGTCGACGGCCTGCGTTACCTCGTCAAGCTTCAGCCAGGACAGTTCTTCTGCCAGATCATCGCCTATGGCGCTCGCCGCCAGAGATTCGGCGGGCATTTTGAAGAAAGAATAAGCACTTTGGAGCTGCAAGCTAAAGAATGAAGACGAAATGAGCAGTGAGCCAATGTTGCCTGGATATTTAAGCAACGGGTTATTGCTGATTTTGCCCATGAGAAACTACAGTGTGTACACGCGCCCAGCTATTTAATCTGCCGATCCCCCTTTTCAGCCGGAAAAGATCGAAACCGTTCACAGACCGCCTAGCTGCCGACCAACGAGAGGAGGGCGCTCAGCCCTCCTACCATATTCTTCGTATTGCCAACCGGGGAGCGCCCGGTCTTCAACGATATTTCCTAGTGTTATCCAGGTGCACTGCTTACAGCTCTACGCTGTCTGACGGCGGTGATTTGATCGCGTCCTAGAGAGGGGATTACTACGTGTCATCCACAGGCGCAAATCCGAGCTGGTTATCGCCATCCTAAAAGCACTTGCCTTTTTTGCGCGTTGCATTTGCTTGCTTTTTTTTTGACTAATTTAGCTTTATTCCATGGTCCCGCAGCTAAGCCGAACGCTGGCTCCACGGTTCCAGGCCGTCCTGGCGTCAGCCTGGATTTCCAAACGAGCCGCGGCAAAGTATGTACAAGAGTATGTGTCACAAATTCGCGAGCAAAGCAAAGCGACCGCTCGCGAAACCATAGCCTTTGCACCGCCGATCCAGGTTCAGGTACTCGATGTCAACGACAGCTCCATGTACGAGGCTCTGGACGCAATAAACGGCGGCGAAGACTCGCTCTTTCATGCAAAGATCAAACAGAACCTGGTGTTTGGCGTGTCCGACGGCGTCGGCGGCTGGAACGAGTCCGGCATTGACCCCTCGGTGTTCAGCCGGTCACTGACCGCGTATTCGGCGGTAGCTGCCGAGAGAAGCTTTTTGTTGCACGATTCAGACGAAGCTGATCCAAAGGACATTATGCGGCGGGCGTTTGCGGCAATGCGGCGGGACGGGATCCCGGCATATGGCAGTGCGACCGAGCTGGTGGCGAGCCTGTCGTTGGCGTCAGGGAAGCTGCGGACGGCGCAGCTAGGCGACTCAACATACGTGGTGCTGGACACAAAGCAAAAGGCCCGGTTTGTTGCGGCGGAGCAGCAGCACCGCTTTAACATGCCCTATCAGCTGACTATACCGCCGACCGCCGACCAGCCAGCGAAGCCGGCGAATACCGAGGAGTCTGCACAGTTCTTCCGCCCGCGACCACTGGAAGAGGGGTCGGAGGAGGCGCAACAGGCGCGACGCGAAATCGATGCCGATGACTTTTCGGACCTGTCTGCCGTGGGCTTTGACACGCCCGTGGACGCACGCGAGACCGAACACACGCTATCGCACAACGAGCTGGTGGTGGCAGCCACTGACGGTGTGTTTGACAATGTGCGGGTGGACGAGGTCGAGAAACTGGCTGAGCGCTTTATGCAGGCGATCGCCAAAATCCAGCAGATGAACGAGCTGCCAGCGAAGGCGCAGGGCTCAAAGGACACGGCGACGTCGGACCTGTTCGGCGGACTTGCTTATAGCGTGGCAGCACAGGCCGTAGCAAACTACATCCAGGCCGATTTGCGCTCACCATTTGCCGAGCGCGCAAAGCTCGCCGGGTACAGCTTCACTGGTGGCAAGCCGGACGATGTGACGGTTATGCTGGCCTGGATCAAAGAATCGAAGCCCACGGCTGAGCAGAAGCTCGCTGGCATGCACGCCAAACTTTAGATCCACTTGTTTAAAATTATTCTTTCTTGAACCGTCTGCGTCATTGCCCGACAGTGAAATCTTCCCTTTCGCACGTTATTTATTTTTATTCTCTTGTTTGCAAGTGAAACAGTAAATGAGGATATCCCAGAGCTGGCAGCTGTGTCCAAACTGGTTTTGGCAGCGGGGTCGGCGGCGGAGCCAACAGCCGAGCAGCCTTCTGCGGTAGATCTACCAGACAACTTGGGCAAAGTCGTGCCAACAATCATCCTGACGAGGCTATTAACCTAGCTCTGGTGGCTCAGCTCAGAAAGAGAACCACTACTTCTGGATGAGCGGCTCGGCAATAAATACATCAATTGTGCCGGCGTTCAGCTGCGCGACGCTGCTGGAAGTGTACACGTATGCTCCGAGGCTGGTGCCACTGCTCCCCCAGCGATCCTGTGCTGTTCCTGACGCTGGCGATCGCGTCGGCGGCGCCATCGGCCGGCAATCTGCTGCCGGTGGCCTAAAAGCTGGACCTGTACAAGGCCAAAACCGCCAAGATCCTGTCGTACGCGTACGCTGTCGGCATTTTTTCGCGATGTCGGATTAAGGTATCGATATTCCTCTGGCTTGTCGCGCCTGTTCATGCCGCGTCAAACGTGATGTCCGGCGCGCATGCAGACATCGCGCGGCAGCAGCTTATTTGCTCACAAAAAATTTCGATCCTTCCCCCTTTCGCTGCACAACTTTTTCCCTCTTCTCTCTTTTATGTATTAGAATCGTGTTCTTGCCGGCTTGCACTTTATTCCTTTGGCAAATGGGCTGGCTGAGCATAGCCATTTGGGAGCTGTGCATGTCAATGCTCCCCCATCGCAACACGCGCGCGCTGCTGGTGCCTGTGCTGTGCATTGCGCTGCTGGTGCCATTTGCGGCAGCGACAGCAGCCGACGCGCGCATGCATGAAGACAGCACACCTACCACTGCCACTGCGAGCCTGGCGGTGTTGACGCAGCAAACGCCGGCCGGCGAGGCAGTTTACAAAAAGCCGCGGAGTCGGGGGCTGGTGTTTTTGGGCCGCGACACCAGCGGAATTGTGCCGCGCAAGTTCACCATTCCCGAGCCGTCGGTGGTGGCCGATGCAGAGCATAAGCACATAGCGATGCTGCCGTCGCGGCCGTACGAGGCGGTAGCGTACGAGCACCGGCTGCTCCGGCGCAGCATGCTTGAGCGCTCGGGTGTTTCGCTGGCCGACACGATGGTGGTGGTCACTGTAGACGGGCGCATGTACGGCGTAAGCCGGTACGACGGATCCATAGTGTGGAGCCGCGAGTGCTTGTTTGAGTCCGCAGAATCAACCTGCCCCCGGAGCCTGGTGCGGACCAAAGGCCGCGCAGGCGGGGCGCTCGAGGGCGGTGCCCAAAGTGGCGACAGGGAGTCTCGCGACCCCGATGCAGAGGATGACGACGATGAAGAGGAGGAATGGCTGCTGGAGCAGGGGATCGATTGGCGGTCGGATCCGCAGGTGCTCGAGCGCCAGCGCCAGCTGCGCCGTGAATGGCTAAACAAACAGCGCGCAGCACGCAACAGTGGCGGCACCAACCCGCCCGCCAACCACACATCCAGCTCGCATGCGCGTGCAGACAACCACGAGCCGCTTTACATTGCCGAGCCTGGCGGCGGCGGCGCCCTGTACATGTACAGCGCCGACTCGGGGCTGAAGCGACTCCCACTCACTATTGCCAACCTAGTTGACCAGTCGCCGGTGCAGGTACACGGCGTGCTCTACACGGGCAACAAAGAGGCCAGCTTTGCGGCTGTTGACGCGTCAACGGGCCGACTGCTCAACGTGTATGGCGACAAGCACACGCGCACCAGCGGCCACAGCACCAGCGCACGCTTCGGAACCAAGCGTCCGCCAATCCGGCTGCTGCTGAGCGAGAAGCTCGATCGGGTGCGCATTTACCCGGCCAGCGACCGGGCGTCGAGCTACAGCCAGGCGCCGCAGTGGGAGCTGTACCACCGCTCGGTTAGTGCCCCGACGCTGGATCCTGAAGTCGACTCGATTCTCTCTGAGCTGAGCGACGCCGTCGAGGCGCTCGGTCCCCACGCAGCTCCGTCTGCTGATGACGACAGCAGCGGCGACAGCACTGCCGAGGCGGCATCACATGGGCCAACCAAGTTTGTGATGACTCAGGACGGCGGCTTTGTGATGCTTGAGGCAACAACGGGGATTCCGCTGTGGGCGCAGGAGTTTGATTCGCCCGTTGTCAGCGTGTTTGACATCTACGGAATCGCCAACCCCGAGTCGGAATCCGACAGTGTAGAGTATGTTGCCCGTAAGCGCGAGCTGAGTCCGGCCGCACAGCAGCGTCGGTACCTACGGTGGCGGCAGCTGCACGAGACCGATGACGAGGTGCTGGCGAGAGAGCACATCGGCTTTGCCTACGGTGCCGACGGGAGCTGGCGCACAGGCTCGTCTGGCGGCAACATCCTCGCCGGTCCGTTCTGGGAGCGCTCTAGCAAGCGTGAATCGCTCCCGCAGATTGCGTATATTGGAAAGCTCAAGGACACCCTGTACGCGCTCACCGGCGACGAGTTTCCGCTTATCGACCACGCATCGCTGACGTCGTCATTGCTGCTGGCCCTGGTCCAGGCCAAGCGCCACCAGGATCGGTACCCGGAGATGCAGACGGCCGAATGGTGGAATCGATGGAACTTTTTGACCCACGACGCCGTTGTTTTGCGCGTGCTACAAGAAGCCCGTGCATGGTGGCTAAAGCCGGCCGCTGCGTCCAACGACCTGGCGCTGGAGAACCACTTTGAGCGCCTGATGGACATTGTCAAAGGCGTCGGTCAGGAGGACCGGCAGATGTGCGAGGCCGACAACCGCTGCCACTACAGCACCATCATCGGCATCCACCCGATTGAGCGCCAGCAACCCACAGCCGTTCCCGAGATTGAGGGGAAGCCGCTGCACCGCCTGGCCCTGCCGGACAGAGAGATGGCCGCCGCAGGCTACGGCACCGAGGACGACGGCGACGGCGAGGCAGATAGCAACCACGCCAGCGCTCAGGCGCGCGAAGAGCCTGAAGAGTGGCCGTGGTGGCGGTATGTCGGCCACTATATGACCCGGGTCGCGGCGTTTATCGGTTATATTGTGACGATTGCGGTGCTGGTGGTGTTTATTGGCGCGATATATCTTCTGCGCCCGCGCAGCAAGCGGCGACCGCGCATGTGGATTGACGCGGCCGGCGATGATTCTGACGCGCCCGGGCGGCGCGCGCGGCTGCGTATCTCGTGGGCACTGATGCACCGCATGTGGGACACGCTGAAGGATGAGTGGCGAATGGCTATTGACGAGGCGTGGCGGAATCCCAACGCCGCAGCTGTGCTGCGCCGTACTGGCGTGGCCCGTCGCTCGCCACCCAAGAGCGACGAAAGCAGCGCCGGATCGCCTCCCGAGCTCTCGCGCCAGTCGAATGCCAGCGTCAGCAGCAACGGCAGCAGCTATTATCTGCCGCGCCGTGGCTCAGAGTCGCTGTCTGGTCTAGGGCTAGGGCTGCAAGGCCGCGAGGACAGCGATCCGTCGTCATCGTTTGAGCGCATGCCATCTGGAATGTCGACGCCGCGTCGCAACTCGACCGGCACGCTGCCGATGACGCCGCTCAAACGGACTTCGCTTGAAAGCGACAGTATTGAGCGTCTGCAGCCGGCCACACCCCGCAGCAACAGCACCAGCGCCCAGCAGCTGCGGCTCGGTGCAATCACGCTGTCAGACCAGGTGCTGGGCTACGGCTCCCACGGCACCGTGGTGTATCGCGGCGAGTTCCAGGGCCGTGCTGTGGCAGTCAAGCGGCTGCTACTGGACTTTTACGACGTCGCCGACCATGAGGTGCAGGTGCTGCAGGAAAGCGACTCGCACCCAAACGTCATCCGGTACTTTTGCACCGAGCGCCAAGATCACTTTATGTACATTGCCCTTGAGCTGTGCTGCGGGTCCCTGGCCGACGCAGTGCTATGCGCGCCGAAAGCACGCCTGGCGAGCCAGCTCTTGGCGTCCATGCCCAAGAAAAAGGTCCTGCTTCAGCTGGCCTGCGGCTTGCACCATTTGCACGCGCTGAAGCTGGTGCATCGCGACATCAAGCCGCAGAATATCCTCGTAGCGCCACCAGCGCACCGCCGGCGCCGGCGAAAACTGCCGGCACAGCCTGATAGCTCCGAACTCGGCGAGCAGACGTTTGAGGATTCCAACATTGTAGCCGGCGGCGCGCCGCGCGTCCTGATCAGCGACTTTGGCCTGTCACGTATCCTGGACGACGACGAAAGCTCGTTTGCCAACACATTCACCATGCATATCCCTGGTGCCGCTGGCGGGCTGCCTAACGGACTGCCGCCAGGAATGATTGGCGGCATCGGCGGCGGCACCGTCGGCTGGCGCGCACCCGAATGTTTCGACTCGCCCGAGGCGCGAATGGCACTGGGCACTTTTGGGACGTCGTCGTCATCGGGGGCGGGCATAGAGCATAATGCCGAGCTTCCGTCGTGGCCGCCGATAGGCAGCAACAACAACAACACCGCTAACGGTGTGCTGGCGGAAGATCCGAGTCCATATGTCAGCCGCGGCACCAGATCGCGCATGCGTCAATTGACTATGACGGCGACGACGCGGCCCAGCCAGCAACCCGAGGGCGACGACCCGGACAGTATGGGTACCAACACTACTGACAAGGCCGGGTCGTCGTCTGTCCCCGTAATCGCAGGCTCTAACTCGCGCCGGCGCATGACGCGGGCAGTCGACATATTCTCGATGGGCTGTGTTTTCTACTACCTTCTGATGGATGGCGACCACCCATTTGGCGACCGATTGAGCCGCGAGCAGCGCATTCTGTCGGGAACGCCTGATCTGCGAGCACTGGAGGCCAGCGACAACCCCTCGGCCATTGATGCGGTGGATCTGATTGCGCACATGGTTGCACGGACCGAGCGCGATCGCCCCAGCGCGGCCAGCGTGCTGGTACACCCGTACTTTTGGGACGCGTCGCAGCGCCTGGGCTTTTTACAGGACGTCTCCGACTGCTTGGAAGCCGAGGCACGGCTGATCAAGGCCGCGCGCGAAGACATTCCCGAGCCCGCCAAGAAGCCCAAGACGCCCAAGAAGAAGGGCAGTGCCGGCGCCAGCGCAGAAAAGCCCGGCGCGCACGCAATCTCAAACGAGTCGATCGAGGACATTATTTCGCGGCTGCCCGCCGAGCAAGCAGCGGCAGTGCGGCGCGCAATCACGCTGCTGGACACATTCGAGGAAAACAGCGCGTTTGTGATGGAAAGCGCGCCGCCGGCAGCCGACGGGTTCCAGGTCGTCGGCCGGCCATCCAGCCACGCGGCGGCGGTCGATGCGATGGGCGAGGCGGTGGGGCCGCCACGGCCGCGCCGCATTGCCTGGGACCGGCGGCTGGACCCGCACCTGCGCCGCGATCTGGGCAAGTTCCGCAAGTACGACGGCACACGGCTGCGCGACCTGCTGCGCATCGTCCGCAACAAGAAGAACCACTACCAGGACATGCCGCATCCGCTGCGCGAGGCGCTGGGCGACATTCCCGACGGGTACTTGCACTACTTTGAGTCTCGCTTCCCGTACCTGCTGCTGCACTGCTACTACTTTGTGTTAGAGGACGACAGCCTGCGCACTGCGACTGTGTTTAGACCGTACTTTCGCGCGCCGGCTCTGTAGGTACCGTTTTATTTTTTTATTTCTTCGTCGTATACATTTTTCATTTTTGTTCTCTTTCTCTTTAAAGAGTTTCTTTATTTCTCTTCTGCATCAACTCCGCCCTGCAAATGAGCCACGCACAGTCCAATCCTGACTACAACATTGTGGTCGATGTCGACGATGACGAGCCGACGCTGGAATTCCAGGACTTTGCAACCGCCACTGCGCAGCCGGGGCGCATGACCACCGGCGGCTCTTCGGCACCGCCGCCGTATCAGCCGCCAGCCGGCGCGGAGCCGGGCACCAGTGCCCATTCGGTATGGGCGGCTGAGTACTGGGCGCAGTACTTTAACGTGGATTCGCAGGATGTGGTGCAGCGGACGTACCTGGCGGTGGTGCCCAAGGACAGCTTCCTGGACGTGTACAATGCGAACCCGGACCTGTGGGGCACGTTCTGGATCCCGACATCGGTCATATTCACCATGTTTGTCACCGCGTCACTGTCGCAGGGAATCGCCGAGGCGCTAGCCGGCTCCCAGCACGCGTACGATTTTACGATGCTGACGTTTGCTGTGTTTACCATCTACACGTATGTGCTGGTGGTCGGCGCGCTGGTTTACGGGTCGACGAAATACTTTGGCAGCCATCCGGGGCTGATGGAGTGCTTCAGCGTCTACGGCTACGGCATGGCGGTGTGGATCCCGGTCTCGGTGCTGTGCGTGCTGCCCTTTAACTGGTTCCGGTGGGCCATGGTGGCGCTGGGCTTTGCGTCGTCCGGATTCTTTATCATGCGGTCAGTGAACCAGATCGTTAGCCGCTCTAACGGCAGCCTACACAAGGCCATTATTCCGCTGCTGCTGGTAGCCCATGCGCTGCTGGTCGTCGTGTTCAAGTTCAAATTCTTTAGCTACTCGGTATCCAGCTGAGGCACAATACACAGACTACATTTCCGCGCAACCGTATGAAGATAGATTTATTGTCGGAGACACAACCAAGAACACCGCGGGGCATTGGCACCCTTTACTTCTTGCCCTGGGCCTTGAGGACCTTCTTCACAATCTTCTGCTCCTCGATCAGGAACGCCCGCACAATGCGGGTGCGCACGCAGGTGCTGCAGCGGGAGCCGCCGTAGGCCCGCGAGACCGACTTTTGGCTCTTGTTCAGGCGCGAGTACTCCTTGGGGCGCAGCGCCGGAATGCCGGCCAGCGCCAGACCGCAGTCACCGCAGCGGGGGCCCTTGGCGTGCTTGCCCACATGCAGGTAGCGAAGGTTGCCGCCCGGGGTCTTGCTGATGCGCACCCGGTTGGACTTTGTGTTGTACGAGAGGCGACGGCGGTAGTTGACACGCTGGACCATTTTTGCTAGTGCTACTCTACACAACGCGCGCAGCCAATTCAGTATGCGTCCGAGACCGATTCCGCCGAAAATAACGATCGATTGCCAATGCACAAACGCCGAATTGCAAATTTACAATTTGTCCGCAAATCCACGTTTTCGCCCGCCCAAATCGAAATCGCACCGAATATCCGTATCCATTGCAAAATAGCGCCCGCACCATACAGCAGAATCGCAGAAAGAAAAACAGTTCACAAGGATTCGTTCCAGTTAGTAGTTGTCGCGCCGGTCCGCCGCAGCTGTGCCGCATCCATCGCTGCCAAAGCGACGAGTAGCCGAATCCATCCGACAATAACGTACCCGAATAATTTCGCTGACAAAATAAACTCGTGCGTGAGGGGAGAAAGGAGGTTTCGACAGACGCTGCCTGAAGCAAACGCACCTTCATCGCTGCTGACTCGACGAGCCGAGCCGAGCCGGCTAATTTTAACCACAAACCGTAGGTTTTTTTATTGATTACTTTCTGGTGCGACCGCGGCGGTTGTAGAACTTGTACGCCAGAGCGTGGAAGTTTGGCGGGTACGGGGACGGCACCTCAGTGTTGTGGGGCTTCGTCAGCGGCTCGCGCATAAAGATGGTCGAGCACGTGTTGTAGTTGACCTCGAGGTACTCGGGAATGAACATCCACGGCTGCTGGTAGGGCTGCGGCTTAAAGTCCAGGACCTCGGAGCCGCTGCCTGGCTTCACCAGCGTGGTTACCGCCTCGGGATCAACCGACACCACGTCGCCGTCCTTGACCCGGTGGCTGGGAAACGCAAACGGTTTGCCGTTCAGCTTGACCTTGCCGTGCGCAATCATCTGGCGTGCCATCCAGATCGACGATGCAAAGTGGCTGCGGAACACGATAAAGTCAATTCGGCGCTCCATCGGCGCGTACATCAGCGACGCCGCGTTCGGGTGGCTGCCCCGGTCGCCGAGCTTGACGTTCAGCGACGGCAGCTGGTCGTTGAACATTCGCAGCCACTGCCGCTCTGTGATCTCTGCGTTGTGGTAGCCGCGCGTGTCGCGCTTCGCCTTCCATATGTGCTGAAACAGCGTCTTTTGCTTGGCTGTGAACAGCGCTGTCCGCGTCGCGAGGTGGTAGAGGTTGCGCGGATTCCACGACAGCGAAATCAGCTTGCGCGACAGCTTGAGCACTCCCTCTGCTTTGCGCGGCATTTCCCTGCAGGCTGAATCTAAATCGAGGGCTGGCAAGAATAGTGGGGCAATTCAACACGGACAGGCAAAAAAGGGGATGCAGCTTTGCTGGAAAGTTTATCGGGCAGTGGTCTCGATCAAGTGGATTAATTTTTATTGAACACGCCGATCAGCGAGTTCTCGCACGTGACACAACCCAATTATTTATTTGCTGAAGATTTCGGGTTTCGTGTTTGCGCTTGGGTAAGCCAGCCAATTCTTGTGAAAACAACCGAGTTTCTGTGGGGGGAGCCTTCTACTTTTTTACCAACGATGGACGCAATGAACGTGGATCTCACCGTGGTCAAGGCTGGCGACAGCATCATTATTCGCATGCCCAGCACCAATTCCAAGTTTGTCTGTATAAAGGCCGACACGACGATTTCCCTGGGCAAGTTTGGCAGCTTCATGGCCAACGAGCTGATTGGGAAGCCCTTTGGCAACACATACGAGATTGAGAAGGGCGGCACTATCAGGCCTCACAAGCAGGCTGGCTTTGATGGCGCCGAAATAACCGAGGCCAACAACCAGGAGATCGTCGACAACCCCGACGCGCAGAAGCTGTCGTTTGAAGAGATCGAGGCACTGAAAAAACAGAGCCTGGCAGGCGATGTTTCAGCGCAGGAAATTATCAGCTCGCTGACCGAGAACAATGAGTCGTTTGCCAAAAAGACCGAGTTCTCAAAGTCCAAGTACATTCAACGCAAGCAGAGAAAGTTTATGAAGAGCTTTGTACCGCTCGAAGCTACGGTGTATAACGTATGCGACTATTTCTTTGGCGTGAACCCCGGCAAGATCCGCGGCATCCGCAACGACACACTCTCACAGGTGCTCAGCCTGGCAAACGTTTACAGCAAGGCACGGGTGCTGGCCGTCGACGATGGGCAGGGGCTGTTGATCAGCGCCCTGCTTTCGCGCATAGCCGACGGCGGTATGGTCTTTGGGGTGCATGACGGTGATGTTGGCAACTATGATGTGCTTCGGTACATGAACTTTTCGCCAGAGTGCAAGGATCGGCTGCGCACGCTGCCCTGGGCCAAGCTGTACCACAAAATGGAGCCATTCGCCGAGGTCTTGTCTGAAAATCCGACCGACCAGGAGCGCACAGGCTTTGCGCGGCGCCAGCGCGGCCACGCGAAGCTGTCGGAGAACATTGACACGCTTAACCGGGGCGAGTTTGATGCGCTGGTGATATCAACCAACTACAATCTGCTTTCGGTCATCCGGAAGCTGGTTCCTTTCTTGGGCGGATCGCGGATGCTCGTCGTGTACGACCAGAGCAAAGAGGCGCTCACTGAAGCCTACGCCCAGCTGCGCGAATCTCCTGAGTTCCTTAATGTCCAGCTGACCGAAAGCTGGCTGCGCGAGTACCAGGTGCTTCCCAACCGCACCCACCCGCTGATGAACATGTCTGGCGGTGGCGGGTTTATCCTTAGCGCCATCCACCTTGCGCCCTCGACGTAGCTACGTGGTCATATTTAAATTGTGGAGCGACAATGTTGCTTAGCGTTATGAGAATATATATAGAATGTGCTCCGGCCGACTGTGCACTCAACCCCGGCCGACGCGCTCAATGTCGGCAATCTCCAATATCCCCGAAACCTGTGGATCTGCGATGGCGTTGATGATGGCCTCTGCGACCAACTCCCGGCGCAGAGTGGGGCTGGCCGCCTTGGCCAGCGGCGTGTTCTTCAGAACGCAGCCAAGCGGGGTGCGCTGATACAGCGTCCGGAACACATCAACGCCCGCAGCAATGGGCAGCGTGATAGGGCGAGATGAGGAGAACATGAACCCGGGACGCAGGATAATCGGGCGCACCTGATCCCGGTGAGCCAGCAGCTCACGCTCGACCTCGCGCTTGGTCGAGATATAGCGCGAATCGATAAAGGGCAAAACGTCGCTAGCGGAGATATACGCAAATGCGCCGACGCCCGGCGTTCTGCGCGCCGCGCGAGCCACGCACAGTGCGGTATCCCGGTTGGCGCTCTCGTAGGTTGCAGCGGCGTGCGATGAGCTGGTGATATAGCCCGCGTTGGCCAGCTTCTTGTAGCCGTTCTCCATCAGCACGCCCACCGAGTGCACCACGGCGTCGCATCCAGATAGGTGCTGCTCAAACGTCTTGGGCTCCAGCGCGTTGCCCTTGATCCACTGGACGGTGCTGTCGACACGACTGGTGGTCCGATCTTGCGTGGCCGCGGTTCGCTCCGGAGCGCCGTGGCGGCTGAGGCTGAGAACCTTCCAGCCACGCACCAGCGCTGCGCGGCAGATCGCCTGGCCGACGAACCCGCTGCCACCAACAACAAAGATTTTGCGCGCTGCCGTCATTTGAATACTGTAAACTGGAGGAGAATTTGCGAAACAAGAAAGAGTGAGCGTGGCTTTCTTCCGTATTTGTTTCAGCCCATTGCCAACGATGCCCAGCGCAGCAATTGACCCCGCCATTACTCTGACGTCGGCGCCCGGAAAAGTCCTGGTTGTCGGCGGCTACTTGGTTCTGGACCGCAACCACACCGGGCTGGTAGTCGGCACCGATGCGTGCCTGTACTCCACCGTGCAGACTCGGGAGCTGGATCTGTCGAATGCGGCTCGCACTTTCAGCAGCACCGAGATCCCAGTTACGGTGACGTCGCCCCAGTTCGAGTCGGCATGGTGGAAGTACGCATTCGACCTCAAGACAAACGCCCTGGTCCAGTACGACAGCGCCGATCAAGGCAGCAATGGGTTTGTGCAAGTAGTCTTGCAGACGACGCTGGCGCTGGTCAACACTCGCTCTCCTGGAGTCCTCCAGTCGCTGCTGGAACCGCGTGCCTCATCGCTCCACCGTGCTGGACTAAAGATCCTGCTCACTGCCGACAACGACTTTTACTCGCAGCGCGAGACCCTGGAGAAGGCTGGCGTTCCGCTCACCTCGCAGTCGCTTCGGCGGATCCCGGTCATGTCCAAAACCGGAAAGACACTTGGCAATGTCCACAAAACCGGCCTGGGGAGCTCGGCTGCCATGGTCACATCGCTAGTTGCATCTATTCTGGTGCACTTTGGCATTGTTGACCGAAGCGATCTCTCCGTTGACAGGGAGCAGCGGCTTGCGGCTCCAAAGAGCCTGCAGCTTATCCACAACATTGCTCAGTATGCGCATTGCCTTGCGCAGGGCAAAGTCGGCTCTGGATTCGACGTTTCAGCGGCCGTGTATGGGTCGCATGTCTACCGCCGGTTTACACCTGCCGTGCTGGACGCAGCCATGTCCGAGAGCAGCCGCATCTCGGAAGTTGTGCAGGCTACCTCTGTAGACAATCGCGGCTGGAATAGCGAGGTAAACCCGGTTGTGATTCCGCCACGGCTCACTCTGCGCTTGGCCGATGTTGATACGGGCAGCAACACGCCGAGCATGGTCAAAAAGGTTCTGCAATGGCAAAGTGCCAACTCGGACCAAGCTGCAGCGCTCTGGGCTGCGCTTGATGCGGCAAACAACCGCATTGGACAGATATGGAGTCAGCTCGTTGAAGCACACACAGACGACCGCTGCGATTATGATCGCGCTATCGACTGGTGCTCAAAGCATCCGAGCTTCGAATGGAGAAGTGCTGTGGATACAACTGGCAGCCCAGCCCATGCATTGCTTGCCGATCTGGTTTATGGAATCGGCAAGGTACGTCAGCTGCAGCGCGAGCTGGGCGAGAACGCCGGTGTGCCGATTGAGCCGCCCAAGCAGACCCGCTTGCTGGACGCATGCATGTCCGTGCCTGGCGTCTGCATGGCTGCGGTGCCAGGCGCCGGCGGTTACGATGCCATATTCTGTGTGGTCCTGAGTCCGGAGGCCGGCGACGCTGTCGAGCGGCTGTGGTCAAAATGGGATGAGATGAGTGTTGGCCCACTGCTGGCCAAGCAGGCGTCTAGCGGCGTAAGCGTGCTCAATCCCGCGCTCTACCCGTACCTGACGGCCATGCTCGAGTGATGCGGTGAATTGATCCGGAGAATCGCCGCCGGAACTAGCACGGGACATAACATTACTCTCTGGAACTCTGTTTCCTTGCGCTCAAAACAATTTGGTCCCTCCCCTTCATTAATCACAGCGCGATGCTATTATAAACAAATAAATTGAGCAGCAAAATGTTTACAACATAAACCGGTTGTGCGTAAACGTAATGTGTGGCGACTTGAAGCTGTATTGCGACATGTCCTCCTCCTTCTGGTCGTTGTGTCCGTGGTTGTTGTCTACGAAGGACTCTTCGTGCCCATTCAGCGGAGAAATCCCGTACATATCGTTGTCGGATACGCCGTAAATTTGCGAGTGAAGGTCAACACCGCGCGTCTGCTGAGCGACAATCGCGTCCTTGTGTAGCGAGTTCATAAAGTTGCGCATAGTCTGCTCGCGCCAGAAAATGTGGCCGACGACCGGCGGACCAAAGATGAGCCAAATGTAGCCAGTCATAAACACGACGTTGATCAGGGCAATGACGATGCGGCCCCAGGAGCTGTTGGACCCTTTGATGATGTTGATGACCATGCTGCTAATCAGGATAGTCGTGAAGATGAGCAGGGTCCAGATGGCCATTCGGAACCCGTTAAACGCCTGGGCAACCTTGCGCATGCGCAGGTATAGAACCCACGACATGATAATCAGCGCGGCAAAGTACGCGTAAATCCAGTATGTCAAGCCGTACGAAAAGTCGCACGCCTGGAGCCCGTGGTCCCTTAGCAGCCACGCACCGCGAGGTCCCGACAAAATAGTGACAACTATGCTTGTCACCAGCGTCGGCGCCCACATCGCGAAAAACGGCCAAAACCGCCGCAGAAAGTTTATGATATGCGAGTTTGAGCGCTTGAGGATGTTTCCAGTGACGAAAATCCGGTAAAATAGAATCAGACGCATATTGATTGCTGATATGAACATGCCCATTCCGAGCGTAAACATGACCCAGCCAATCCACAGCTTGCAGACGCCAAGCACGCCACGGTACTCGGCCATGCCCTGGACGAGGTTGTAGGAGATGTTGAATATAATTCCGCCCACCCCAATGGTAACCGTGATGCCGACATGCTGCGCCTTCATGGGCGGAAAAGACCTGAACCAGAGCGCATAGGCAATCGGAATAAAGTTGGCAAGGTTGATTGCAAGAGAGATATAGAACACGACCGTCTCGGCAGTTGTCGGCGGGACAAAGATGCTCTCAGCCGTGTCCAGCGACTGGTCGGTCATCGCAGGCAATATAATAAAATATAATACTACAGCAATATCAAACAGCGCGAGAAGACAAAGAAAAGACAGGTGCCGAGGGCCATTGCCGCTTGCGGCTGTCGCCGCCTGGTCGCTTTTGTATACGGACTACTATACCCAGGCCCTGACGGCGCCGCTGCCGCCTCGTGCCACATGCGCGGCTATTTGCTCCTCTTGAAGCACTGAAAGACCGCCCTTTGTAGATTCCCCATCGGCTCGACGAATCATTAGCGCGCCTGTGCGAATCTTTATTTAGCAGGATCCATGTGTCAGCAGCGGATTGCCACCGCGCATGCGTTTTCCATTGCTGAAAAGACCCGGAGCTTGGCCAGAAAGCTTGGACAAAGCCGCCGTGAATAATTCCACTCTCCGTAACTGGTTCTGTACAACTGGAAACCGGCTCGGTGCACGGCACACGGCTACCTGATTCGCAAGCCCGGAACCACCGCCAAAGCAGCCTTTTGCAGGATTGCAGTCGGGAAACCCCCGCAGCACTCTCGGCCGCAAATCATGTGGCAATCCTGCCGAGGATCGAATAAGTTAATCCCGAATGGCGCCGCGGATAAACGCAGCAGCTGCTAAACCTGCCCCCAGTCTAGTCCGCTGGCAAGGTTGCCGATTTTCACCATTCATTTTCACGCGTTCATCCGCATTTTCGCGCAATGGCCGATATCGAAGAGCTGGCCAAGCAGCTGGATGAGTCGCTGAGCCTTGGCGGCAAGCCTGTTGCTCCCAACGATCGCTCAAATGGCGACGGGAGCGATGCTGAAAGCAGCCGCAGCGTGCCCAGTGCCGTAGGCCCGCAGTCGAGCTCGGATGAGGATAGCGATGGCGATTCTGCCAAGCTCGTCGGACCGATGGCTTCGCTGATGGTCCACAAGCCCGGGTTACCCGCCGGCATTGCGTCAGTATTCGCTGATGCGGCGTCATCAATCGACTCTATTGCCAGCATGATAGCTTCGGGCGCGGCCAAAAGAGTTATCGTCATGGCCGGCGCGGGCATTTCGACCGACGCCGGAATCCCCGATTTCCGGTCCGCGGGCACAGGTCTGTACGCCAATCTGCAGAAATACCGGTTGCCGTACCCAGAAGCAATATTCACGATCGACTACTTCCGCCGGAAGCCAAAGCCATTCTTTGTGCTAGCCAAGGAGCTTTACCCCGGCCAGTACACGCCCACTCTCTGCCACTTTTTTGTCAAGCTGTTGGCGCAGAAGGGGCTGCTGCTTCGCCATTATACCCAGAACATTGACTGCTTGGAGCGGGTCGCTGGCGTAGAGTCAGAGCTGTTGGTTGAGGCGCACGGGTCGTTCCACGCAGCGCACTGCATTAATGCCAAGTGCCGCAAGGAATTCTCACAGAGCTGGGTCAAGGAGCATATATTTGGCGACAAGATTCCGCATTGTGACAAATGCAGGTCACTCGTCAAACCTGACATCACCTTCTTTGGCGAGGGCCTGCCGTCGCGCTTCTTTGAGCTACTGGATGACGACTTTGCCGCCTGCGATCTGCTTATAGTCATGGGCACATCGCTGCAAGTGCACCCCTTTGCGTCTCTAATCGACAAAGTCCGGAGCTCGACTCCGCGCTTGCTGATTAACCGCGAGAGGGTTGGCGAGTCCAAGGTTCGCGGCACGGGCTTTGACTTTGACGGCAGCTTTGCTGGCAGCAACCCCCACCGAGACGCACTGGTTCTCGGCGACTGCAACGAGGCGTGTGAGTTGCTGGCCGATCGTTTAGGCTGGAAGAGCGAGCTATTAAAGCTGCGCACCAAATTTGTGGCAAAGCGGAAATTAAATGACTTCTAGAAGAGCTTATTTACATGTTGGCTGACCCGGCGAACCCGCCATGTCCGGCGGGGCGTACGCTGGCTCGCCGATCATCAGTGGTTGGCTATTTAGCTCTAGGCACTTGTTTTCCGGTTAGTTTCTTCCTTTGTGTAGTGCGTCAGCAGATGACGATATTAAAAAGCGGGTGCTAGACCCTCTGAACCCCTATTTCAAGCGTCACAGTAGCTATTCGGCAGCTGCGATGGAAAATATATATGTCGGACGATCTTCGCGCCAGCCAGGGGACTACCGTTTTCCAAAGGAGTAGACTTGCAGTTTTTCGGCAGCTAATAATTTTTATTTTACATTGGTGTCCACATTTGGATAAAGGTACATCGCATTTTAGATCGAATATGCTGTTGCGGGGTGCATCGGTTTCTAACGAACAAAACTAATTAACTTTGGTCCCGACTTTTAATATTTCCACCTGTTTGGTCCATGGGCCCACTGTAGCTTTCCCGGGATCGCACTCTCGACCGCATTTTAGTCTACATCGCCAGGCTCGTTGTCTCTAGCAGCATACCGCCTCCAAAGTCAGGGTTGGCTCCATTAGTTACCAAATTGATCGCATTGTGCTACTCATTTGCCGTACCGTCTAGTCCATAGCCACGCATTGGGCGCTGAGAGTTGGCTCCTATGACAATCGAGGAAATTGAATCGTTGCTGTCGGTTCCAGTAGCCAAACCAGAAACAGTAAGCTCGGTAGCCGATGCGCACGCCTCGCTGGAAGCGGTGTTCGGGATAAAGTACGCTGGCAGCAACGGCAGCAGTGCTGTGCCCGCTACAAAACAGCTGAGCAGCCAGTCGGCCGCAAGCAGCAGCAGCAGCGTCGAAAGCACAGACACTGTGCTCGACACCTGCACCAGCGAGACATTGTACGGGTCGATTTTCGAATCCATTGGCATGCACCCTGCCAACATGGGCATGAATAAGCTGCCGACGTCAGACGCAGAGGCAACGCCAAGACCGTTTACGGTGCAGTACACCGAAAAGGAGAAGCGTGAGCGCAAGTACGAATGCCAGCACTGCAAAAAGAGGTTCTCGCGGCCAAGCTCACTCACATCGCACGTGTACACGCACACGGGCGAGCGGCCATTTGCTTGCGATTTTCCTGGGTGCACCAAGCGGTTTTCAGTACTCAGCAACCTCCGCCGCCACCACAAGGTCCACACAAATCGCCGGCAGCCAGGCCGCGGTCGTGCCCGCGGAGCAAGCACGCTGTTTATGGCAAGAGACATGGGCCTTACCGCAGAGTTGGCGCCGACGGGCAGCCTGCTGCTATCGGGCCCCGGACCCGCCAATGCCGGAACATACTCGGCGCTCGGTTGGAACACCCAGATATCCAGTGTTCCAGCTACGCCACTGCAGCACGGCCATGCTTATACGCCAATGTCCACGGGATACCCGGTGCACCAGCAGCTGGGATACGCGCCCAGCGTCAGGGCTACTGCGCTGGCACAGCCTGCTCAACCCCGGACACACGCTTTCGGCGTGGCTGCCACTAACACTGCAAGCACCGCGTTCTCGCAGAGCTTCGATGGGCTGCCGCTGCTTGCCAGCATTGCCAACAACACGCCCATCCCACCGCACCCAGCGCCGGTGCTGCTGGACGCCGCCAGCAACTACTCTTCGCCCGAGTCTCACCAGCCACTGCGACTAGCTAATACTGCATTGCCCCACCGCAGCTATGGTGTTGGCCATGCGCCGCCCGTAGATAACCCGGGCCAGGGCTTCAGCACAGCGCACATTGAAGCTATTCTAGGTACTTCAACTACTGCATACAGTGGCGACAGTGACAGTAGCAGTAGCAGCGACAATGCACTGGGTGCCGACAGTTGGCCGCAGTCGTTGGGCCACACCCGGCTCCAGCTTGGGGGCATGGTCAGGAATGCTACTTCGCCGTCTATTGCCACGCCGGCAATCCTCACCAACGCCTCGGTAACGACGAAAGCCATGAGTGGATCGATCGAATCGCAAAACCGTGCATCCTGCGACGCAGATGCCTTGCTCGCCCTTGAGCAGCAAAAACCAGCATTCGCCGACGTTGCTAGCATGGTGCAGGCTAACGGCAGTGCCAATCCAGCGGCAGGCGTCAACGACGCTGCCACCAGGGCCCTGCTGGACAGCCTGGCCAGGGGAGGTAGCGATGGCAGCACCCGAATTGACGGTGTGTCGGACCCAGTGTGGGAGCTGTTACAAGCGGGCTCCTCACGGGGGCCATAGTTTTTGTGTGTTTATAAAACCATGCAAACCAAACCACGTCAAACCTACAGCAGCTGCTGGAGCTTGCGACAGATGTCCAACATCTGCTCCTTTTCGCCAGGTATTTGCTCCTTGCTGCTGTCGGCGCTGGCCTTTGACGACGGTGTCGGACTGACCGCCACTGAGCGCACCGGTGTACTGGTTGAGGCCACACCAAAGCTGCTGATCCGGGCGCTGGTCGACTTGGCCGGCGTGCGCAGTCCGCCCTTTAGCGCATTCGGCGGCCGCGCCGCACCTACTGCTGCGGCCGAGACCATGCGCTTGGGAATGCGCGATGCGGGTTTCTCGGGCGTTGCGGGGTCGGGCGATGAGAGTGCCAGTACCATAAGCCGCGCAACCAGCTCGCGTGCCTCCTGCAGCTTTGCGGCTTCGGCGTCGGCTTCAGCATCGGCTACAGCGTCGGCTTCGACCTCGGGCTCAGCCTCAGACTTGTCGCCATCGTTGCCATCGTTGTCGTGGTTGTCGCGGTCTGTGTCCCTGTCGGCATTGCTCGCTGCATTGTCCTCGCTCTTTGCCGCAGTGTCGGCACTGGTGGAGGCCACTGCGTCAGGGCTTTCCTGTTCGGTGTTGACAGTCACCTGGGAGTCATCTACGCACGAGACTTTTGATGTGAGCGCATGCATTCACAAGCGACAATGGTGGCGAGTACAACTGCCCGGGCAGCAAATTGCCTTACCTTCGTTCAGCTCGGCAGCGCTGATGACCTTGCCCGCTGCGATTGTCGACCGGTACTCGAGCGCCGCCTTTGCATCCTGTATTAGATGTTCCAGATTAGATATCAGGCGTTCAAACACTGTGTCCTCTTTAAGCGCCGATCTCAAAGCCTATTTGGCGAGCATGAGAAGCGGTGGTTTATGGTTGGAACGCTGAAGCAAGCATGCCCTGGTCACACCCTCGGTTGCCAGGTGCAACAAATTGCAATATATGCTTACCTCATCCGCTTCTTCGATGTCCGCAGATACTTCGGGGATATACGACGCCTTCAGCTGCAGCTGCTTTTTCAGTTCGGCAATCTGCTCGCGCTGCGCCTTAACGCGGGACTCTAGCTGCGTGTTGACCGCCATCAGCGACGTGTTTGAAATCTCCAGGTCTTGGATCTTGCGGCTGACGCGCGCCTCGGCTGCCTCCATTGACTCCTCCGTAGGCTGCAGGGCGCTGTTGGATCGGCTGCGACCAGACTCTAGCGAATGGTTTGACAGCGCCGAGCGGATATGCTCGCGAGCCGCGCTGCTTGCTTCCAGCGACTTTGGAAAGGCGTTGCCCAGCGCCGACGACGGCGATTGCGGAATCGGATTCAGGAATGATGGCCCCTCGTTTTGCGCCTGCTTTGCTCGCATTGGGCCAATGACGCGTGCGCCGCCTCGGGCAACATTAACCAGCACGGGAGTATCGCCCTCAGCGGCTGATCCGTGGAAGCCGGTAGATGTCGCTGGGCGCGACGGATGTGAGTGCTGCAGCGAGCTTCCGGGCCGACTGCCTGGCCCGTTCATCGCCATAGGCGACTGAACCTGCTGCTGCATCGAGTAGTATTGAGGCGTGACCGGCGACATGGGCCCACCGGGGCCGGCGCTCATCGGCGCAGCTCCAATGCCCATGGTGCCAAACCCGCCGCCAAAGAGGTTGTTCATTCCCATCTGCCCGGGCCACATGCCGCCCGGGCCGGCTCGGGATGCCGATCGCGGTGGCTGTTGCTGGTGGTGCGGTTGCTGCGCGGCTGCCATGGGGCCGAGATCCGCGCGGCTGCCCGAGCGACTGATAGACCTGGGCATGGCCGAAATGTCGCCGCCCATCTGCATGCCGTCATAATAGGAGCTCACGCGCTGTCTGTTCCCGCCAGCGCTAACCGGGGGCTGCTGCTGGTCGGGCATTGCATAGGGCATCTGCTGTGGTTGATTGTAGAACTGTGCAGCAGATGGTGCGCGTCTCAGAATGCCCGCAGACGGCGGCTGGGCGCTGCCATATCCGGCCTGCGCTCCAGGAGCCGGCGAGATCAGACGCGCGCCGCCTGCCAAAACCCGCATTGGTTGCTGCTGCTGCTGCTGCTGCTGTGCGCCGGCACCTGTCGGCGACGCAGCGCTGGCTCTGCCAAACGACGGTGGATCCTGAGCCCGACTGGCGGGCCGCAGGATATTCGTTGCCTTTGCTCTGCTTGGCGCGCGCTCCATGTGCGCAACTCTGGTATGGTTAGCGTAAGCGAAACTTGCTTGCAGTCGGAGCGGTTGTGGCTAATGCAGACGCCGGATGAAGAGAAATTACTCGGCCGTGCAAAGTGTAAATAGCAATTTTCAAGAATGGAAAGCACCGAAAAGAGAAACAAACTCGCTCTAGCCTCCTTCCCTTCTCTCGCACGCCCAAACACGCCACTGGGTGCACGTGACGCGGATCGGCACCTGCTCAGTGACGCTTCTCAGCGCTTCAGACGTGTCCAGGGAGCAGGATGGTGCCGTCAAACTCGCGAAGCGTGGCCTCGAGGCGTGCAATCGGAGCCTGCTCGCCGCCCAGCAACTTGACCAGGTGGTTGTTGCCGGTGAACATGTGCGAGTGGCGGTGGAACCAGTCCTGTTGGCTGCTGGATCGGCCGCGGACCAGACGGTGCAGGTAGCGGCGCTCAGCCTCGGTGCGGTGCGGCGGCGGATCTGTGGGCACATACGACACGTATTTGCTGGTAATCTCGCGGGCAAACTCGCCCAAATCCGGGTCTTGCTTGACAAACTGGTACCACTTGTACAGCGAGCTTCTGTCAGCGCTAGCCTCGCTCTCTGGGATGTCCTTGCCATTGGCACGGCGTGCCTGAATGCGCTCCTGCCGCGCCTGCTCCAGCACTGTGTCGTACTGCGCCTTGGTACGCATCCACAGGTCTATGCTCTCACTTTCGATGCGGTTGCAGAACGCATGGACCCTGTCCTCTTCGCTGGCGATTTGCTGGTCGATGCGCTGCAGCTCTTTGCCGTACTTGCCCTGGCGCTTGGTACTAAGGACATCGCGGATTCGGCGCAGAGCCAGCTTTCGCATCACACGGCAGAGCATGACCTTGTTCTCGGCTTCGCGAGCCGCATGCTCCACCATTTCGAGATCGCTGTGCTCGTGGCTCTCGTCAACCTCCCAGCACTCAAACTCGGACTTGTTGAGCAGGGCTTCGGGGAACGCGCCGAGCAGATCGGGATGCTCAGAGTGCAAAGTGCGGAACCAGGCAAATGACAGGTGCACAAACTGCTCCTCGCTCAGGTTGAACTTTACATAGTTCGGAACCAGCACTACGGGCCACGTGTGGTATTGGGCAATGGCGCCTTCGCGCAGCAGAAACACCAACATATCGCGAAACTCAATTTTGAACTCGCGCAAGCTGACCTCGCGCCGGTCAAAGTCGCCATAGCCGTGCTCCAATGCTGCCGTCTTGGCCGCCACCAGCGAGTCGAGCACTTGTGCAGCAGAGCGAGGCGGGTTCATCGCGGCTAGCAGCTGCGGCAGCGCACACAGCGCATACGACTGTGCGCTAAACCGGTCCAACAAGCCTGGGGACAGCGCCTTTGCAACCGGCACATACGTGAAGCCCAAGTTCACCGGGCAAATCAGCCGAGCAATGTTCCAGTAGACTAGGTGGGCCACAAACCGACAGAGCTGGGCAAATGAGCAGTCGACCATGGCGTGCAAGGCCAGCAGCGGCCGCGTTGGCGACGCCTTTTCAATGACGGTCAGCAGCGTCGGCGATGCATCCGAGTATAGCAGCCGGCGCTTCAGATTCGCTGCGTCTTCGAGCAGCAAAATGGCATGATATGGCTCGATGTGCGGATACCCATCGTGCTCTCCCGGCTGAAGCTCGCGGCCCGTGACAACTGTGCCCTGCAAGCCGTGGGTCGCGCCCATGTTTCCTGTCAATAGCGACAGCTTGGATGGCAGCCCGTGGGCTGTCGTCCCGTGAGCTATGCTGTTGCTGCTGATATGGACCTTGCTGCCTGCATCGTGCGAAAATACAATCGGGCCCCAGTACTCCTGGACCGCCGGTGCAGTAGATCGGCTGGCCGCAAATGCGTCAGCAGGCGTATCGGGGCGCGGGGTGTGCACGGTGGATGCGCTGACGCTGAGATCGGCCAGGTTGACGCTGTTGTAGCCGGTGGCGCCGTGGCCAGTGCTGAGGAATGCGCGCGGCCGAGCAGCCGGCTGTGGTCGGTCCAGCTGCGGGCCGCGCGGAATATGGAGCGAAAGCATGATGCGCTTGTGGATGTGCAGATTGACCAGCTCGCCTTTGCGCAGCCCGTTGTACAACTCGATCAGATGTGTCGCCAGATTAGACGCGCGCATAACCTCCTGGAGGTAGCGTGCCGACGAGTAACCTTCTGACAGAGCCAAGTCGTTTAAAGTACGAATCAGCCGCGATTGCGTGAGCACGTAGTTGGTCTCCATCTGCTCTATCATCAGCGTCTTTGTCAGGCGTTTCAAGACATTGTCGTAGATGCGGTCGGCTAGCAGCTCAATGCCGGGCACCGTGTTGTCCAGCATAAACACCACGTGGAACAGCTTTGGATACACGCGCTTCCAGTATCCACGCCGCTTCCACTCTTTGCTGTCGCGCACCGCCCGCTCGCCCTCAGAAATCGCGCTGTCGCCAGTCTCGCTAGGCTCGCGATTGAGCATCAGGCTGATAAGTCCCAGATCAGCCAGCAGCCGGGTGCCCTGCTGGTTTGAGCCCGGATGCAGCATGGTGTCTGACTTGACCTTCCAGCCCTCGTACTCTGCCAGCCGCGACATGGCTTCGGTCTCGTCCTGCTCCGCATCATAATAGTCAGGATCGCGGGTTTTCTCTTTTGGGTCATCGCGCAGCGGATGGCCCACAAACAGTACGTTGTCCACGGCCACCTGAAAGCGCTGGTCGCTCATCGATGGCCGCGGCGAGAACAGCTGTGCCAGGAATTTGGTGTCAAACCCGTGCACGGTTTGCGCAAGGTACGGTCGATGGTCAGCACCCACATCGCCGTCGGCCCGGGGCCCGTCGGCATGCTCGCCGATGCTACTTGCAAAAGCGGCTCGGGGTTTGCCCTCACTTCGGGCGGTGGTTTTTGCATGTGCTGTGGGAAAGGCGGTGTTGGACAGTGCTGCTGAGCCCGGTGTCACTGGGTTGGAGCTCACATTAGCCATAGAAGAGAAGCTCTCATTGCGAGAAGGCACAGTGTCTTTTGCGCTCGGCAGGGGCGTCTCAGTTGCTGAGTTTGTTGCCGCACCAGCAGCGCCAGCAGAGCGAATGTCTGCTGGCACAGTTTCATTTGTAGCTTGTTCGGCAAGCGCAGGATCCATATCGGTCATAGCAGAAGTATCTGCCATATCGGTGCCCCGCTCAGCCCGGGGCGAGCGCCGCTGTGCCCGAATGTCCTTTAGTAGCGTCTCGGCGTATTCGTAGTCAAATTTGGACATTGGATAGCGTAGCGGCAGATAATCGCCCTTTGACGAGTATGTCGCCAAAAAGATGCCGAGGATCGCATCGCCGTCGTGCATTCTGTATAGCTTGTAAGACCGGTTGTGGCCGGTGAGTTGGAAAAAAAATACAAGTGTGCTGTGACGATTGGATGGCAATGTAACAGCGCTAATCGAGCAAAATTTATAAATATACGTAATGTGGGCACTGTCAGGTCATGGGACAGATACACGGGACAGAATGTTGGTCAATTATAAACCCAAAGTGGAAGTACACAGATAAACCTAGTTTGTGCTGACAATGAGCGTCGCGGTGCCCGCCGAGAAGGTGACGGGGCTGCCGCTAGAATCCAGAGCCAGGCCGACGTTCCCGTTCAACGCATTCTGGCAAGCTGACGTGACGTCAATCGGCCCGGGGATTTCTTGATCCGAGTTTGCTGCCCGAGCAATGGCCGAGCCCGTGGGGGGTGCGGTGACCGGAGTAACTGTCTTGGCATCGTATTCGCCAGTAACTGGCGAGACGCCGAGCGTGTACGTGCTTGCGACGTTGTTAGGAGCAGGGACGGGTTGAGGAAGCTGGAGCTGGCAGCTGGTGATGCTTGACGGGTCAATCTCGCCCAGGGAGAAGCTCATCAGGATGCGTCTAAAGTCACGGTTGCCCAGATAAGCGGTGTAGGTCGACAGCCCCGAGAGATTGGACTGGCTGCACGGGTTTGTGCCGCAGAGGAGGTTGGTGTAGATGAGTCCGACGTCGTTAGTGACTGGCAGAGTAGTTTCGGCGGCGGTGACAATAGCCGCAACAGCCGAGATGGCAGCGAATAGCTTCATAATGTGGATGGCGGGTAAGAATTGGTAATCGACGTAGGCCGTGAGATGCTGGTTCGGGCAATCTGTGCCCGCGCCTAACTGGCCTTTTATACCAGATCAGCGCTCTGGCACCTGAGAACGCTCACGGAACATATAATGGTCATAGCGCCATGCCGCGCGTGTGGAGAAGAACGTGGCTTCAGCGTTGACACCGCCTCTCACGCCCACGCGTATTTCGGCGGCATTAATCGGCCACGGCCTGATCGGCGGAGCCAGATCACTTGCCAACAATAAACAAAGCCGGTGTTGAGCTATGACGAGTTTTTTTCGGGCGGTTGTTTATTTTTTCTAATATTTATAGTTAAGCTTGGTCGCGTCTGACGCGGCACTGGCAGCTCTGTCCATTCAATTCGTAATGTCTTCGCTTGCAGCGGACCTCGGCGACAGGTTCCCGGGCCGCGAGGAGCAGGTGGACCAGCTGCTGACGCTGCTGGGCGATGAGCACGATCCGGCGCCACCGTGCCTGTTTGCGTACGGACCCAGCGCGACGGGCAAAACCGCAGTCATCCGCGAGCTGTTTGCAAAGTACGACACGGAGGGCAGGCACCATGCGTATGTGAGCGGCGTTGAGTGCTTTACGCCGCGGCTGTTGTTTGAGCGAGTGCTGAATGCGTGGGCGGGCCATGTGCCGTCGCTCGAGAGCCGGTTTGCCAACTATGCGCGCTGCGAAAATGCAGTCGACTTTGTCAACTGCGTGCGCGACCTGCTCTGCGACCGTCAGGACGAGACACACTATATTGTCATTGACCAGGCCGAGCGGCTGCGCGACCGCGGGCCAATGCTGCTGACACTGCTGCTGCGGCTGTCGGAGCTGGCGGGCGCCAGCATATCGACGGTACTGATATCCAACGTGGTCTGGGACAAGTTTCGGCCGCGGCATGGTGGCGCGCCGGATCCCATTCCGGTGTTTTTCTCGAGCTACACCAAGCAGCAGATGCTGGCAATCATAGAGCGGGACTGCCCCGAGGACGAGCCGCCAAAGTTCTTCCTGACCTTTGTCGACGCCATATACGAGGTGTTCCACCGCAACTGCGCCGACCTAAACGAGCTGCGGCACTTGGTGGCCATGCTGTATCCAAAGTTTGTCCAGCCGGTGTTTGAGGGGCAGGCCACCCGGTCCGAGTTCACCCGGCTGTTCAAGCTGTGTCAGCCGTACTTTTCGGCGGCGTCGGAGCGGCTGTATTTGCGCGAGATCTCGACTTCCGAGTGGCAAAAGTACTCGGCGGTGGCCTCGGCGGCCACTGCGCCCGAGGACGTGACGAGGTCGATTTACCAGATGGCCGAAAGCAGCGAGGGGCTGGACCTGCCGTACTATACAAAGTTCCTACTCATTGCGGCGTTTCTGGCGTCGTACAACCCAACACGTCTCGACGCGCAGTACTTTTCGCGCGCCAAGGCGCCGACCAAGCGGCGCACCAAGGGAGCTGCAGCGCAGAACGCACAGGATGCAAAGGACCGACAGCAGCTGCTGGGACCAAAGAGCTTTGGCATTGAGCGCATGCTAGCGATCTTCTACAGCATCATTGTGGAGCCGGTCGATAGCTCGGTGGACGTGCAGATACAGATCGCGTCGTTAGTGACGCTGCGTCTGCTTACCAAAACGTCGGCTGGCGACCGGCTTGATGGCATAAAGTGCAAGTGCAACGTCAGCCTGGAGTCCATCCGCGCGATTTCCCAGAGCGTGCGCTTTGACGTTGAGCGCTACCTTTACAATTTTGCATAGCTGATTTACCTTGGTCTCTAAAGAGGCGGGCAATGGGCATTCTTTGTAAACCTCGGTTGCAAAAGGGGGCGTAGGCAGTGTTCTGCGAATTGGCGTGTGTGGCCGAAAATCCGGGTGACCGAGCGCGGGGTTACTACAATGGGCACTCGGCTGCTCTCCCTCCCTCCTCCCGTGAGTGCCCCGGGGTCTGTCGAGTGGGCGTGGGGGGGGGCGTCCATTCACAGAATGCATACAGTTGCCTTCGCCCGAGCAGTGTCGTCTCTCGTTTCGACAGCAACAAGCGCGCGGAGAAAGCGGAAAAAAGGATTGCTTTCTGGATTTCGGGCAACGTGCATCGAATTGCATTAGCGGCTGACCAGCGTGCAGCCCAAAAAATTCTTTGGTCGTTCCTTTTTCCTTCCGCGGCGAGGCGGTTTGTTCCTTTTTTGTTCTGCGCTTATTCTTTGCTCCTTTTTTTCCTTTTTCTTTTTTTTTTCTTTGAGTCCGCTCGGGAGTTTTTTTGTTGTGTGTCTGGAAGCTGCATTAAACATTTATCACCCGTATTTTCTACCTATTCACAGCGATAATGTCGTCGGCAAAGCTGCTATCTGCGTTCCAGGAGGCACACGGGCACCTGGTTGCGCGGGCAGGCTCGGAAAAGTCAGTGTATCTGGGGCTGGTGTTCAAGTCGTACACGCTGCGCACCACATCGCAGTTTGCGCTGGGGTACTTTTTCCTTATCGTGCTGGGCATCGCCGAGCGGCTGATTTCGTTTGGCATCGACAGCATCCGGGACAAGCCGGGGCAGCCGTGGAGGATATTTCCGCGGGCGTGTCTGTACTATGTGGTGACGATGATCCGGTACGTGCTGATGATAGCGATCATGTACGTGTACGTGGAGATGTTCCTGATAATCTGCCTGGGGCTGGCGCTGGGGCAGATACTGGTGGAGGCCATCCGGTACTTTCTGATGATGCGGCGGCTCAAGCGGGCCAAGCTCGACGACGGCGGCAGCTCAAGCTCGCTCAAGGACTCGCTGCTGGAGAGCAACGCGCACGGGCGGCCGTTGCGGTCGAACCACGTCAACGAAAGCTGCTGCTAGAAGGTGATAGTCTATTTTATTTTTCAAAGGTAATAAACAGGTGCAAAAGGATGGAGCCAGCGAGGGAGGGGAGGGGGCTAGCGCTTGTGCTTGTAGTGGAGGAAGGCACGTTTGTCGACGCGCTTGACCTTGCGGATGTCGGCATTGCGGTCCTTCCAGGAGCTCTTGCGCAGCTTGATGGGGCGGCTGCCGACGTATTTGCCGTTGAACTCCTTCCAGGCGGCCAAGAAGTCGTCGGGGTCGCCAAAGCTCAGGAAGCCGTAGCCGCGGCTCTTGCCCGAGGCCTTGTCGCAGACGACGTGGGTGCGCTGCAGCGACCGGAACTTGCCGAATGCGTGTTGGAGGACTTCGGAGGTGACGTCGGGGCCCAGGTCGCCGGCAAACAGGCGGTAGTCGTCGGTGGGCCAGTCGTCCAGGGTGTGGTCCTCCCAGACCTGGCCGCCGGCCATGCGCACAATGCGGCGCTTCTTTGAGGGTTTGGCGGGGTCGGCGGAGCCATGGGCAGCAGCGCCCTTGTCCGCAGCGGCAGCGTTGCTGGTGGCGGCAGCGGCGGCGCTGGACGCAGCGGCGGAATCGGCGGAGCTGTAGGGCACATAGGAGCCCTGGACAGCATCGTAGTAGTAGTACTGGGCGTAGACGGAGTCGTACAGCCAGGTGTAGCCGCTGTCGTCGGTGACATATGTGTATTGCTGGGCAGCGGGGTCGGCAGCTGGCGGCTCCTTGGGCTTGCTGGTGGTGGCAGCGGTATTGGTGGGCGGAGCCGACGGCTGCGGGGAGGTGTGGGCCGGGCGGTTGAGCACGGGCTCGGAGGACAGCACGACGGAGCGCGGGTTGGCGAGGATCTTTTTGGACTGGACGCGGTTTCTAGAGGGCAGCATGGTGGGATGGTTATATAACAGAATGGGGGGCAGGGCGGGCAGAGACAGATTAATGGTGGCTGGGCACGGGGGGCGCGGCGTTATGGGAGGGGGTCAGGGCGACGCGGGCGCGGCAATGGACTCGGCGGAGCCGACGACAGACTCGCCGGACCCGACGACCAGCGGCAGGCAGGCGGGAGCGGGGGCCACGGCGCGGTAGCGCGAGGCGCACAGGCCGGGCGCGGGGCGGGGCGGGCGGGCCAGATAGTCGACGGTGCGCAGGCCGTGGTAGCACAGGCGCGCGTGGAAGGCCAGCAGCAGGACCAGGCCGGCGAGGGCGGCAAAGTCGGCCAGCGCGTACAGGGCCAGGGCGGCCAGGAAGGCTGCGGCGGCGGCGGCGGGCAGCGGGGCGTCCGGGTCGGCGGCCAGGGCGGCGGCCAGGGCGCGGCGGAAGCGCGGCGGGTCGCGGGCGGCGTGGGCGGCGGACGCGCAGCAGGCCAGGGCCAGCAGGGCGTGCAGGGCGGCGCAGGCGGCAAAGGCGACGAACAGGCGGTAGTTGGCGGCGCCGATGCAGGCGTTGAGCCAGCGGCAGTGGTGGTCGTAGCCGGCCACGCACTTGTTGCACAGCTTGCAGTGGCGCGTGGCGGGCTTTGCGGGCGCGCAGCACACGCGGCACACGGCGGCGGCGGCGTCGACGGCGGGCAGCCCGCGGCGGAACTCGTAGGCGCCGTTGCGCAGCGACCCGCGCGCCGCCGGCGCCTCGACGTCGCGCAGCACCACGGCCGCGTCCAGCGCCAGCGCCGCCGCCAGCAGCGCCGCCTGCGCGCCCAGCACCGCGCGCCATGCCGCGCCGCCGCCGCCCCGGACGTGCAGCGCCAGCGCCGCCGTCAGCGCGCCGCCCAGCACGGCCACGCCGCCGCAGTGCACGACAAACAGCGGGTCCCACGGCCGCTGCAGCCCGTGCCGCCGCGCCCAGAACACCGTCGCGCCGCGCGGAACCGACGGCGCCGCCGGCACCAGCGCCGCGCGCGCCACCAGCGTCGACGCGTCGGAGTCGCCGTCGCCGGAGCGTCTGGCCGGCGGAGCCTGGGAGTGG
>JANBPA010000003.1:125768-139904 GCA_027575275.1 Coemansia sp. RSA 2711
GGCTGGTGCATCATTGGCTGGTGCATCATTGGCGACATCATGCCCGGCCCGGGCATAGAGTACATACGCGCCTCGTTGAATGCCATGGCCATCGGGTTGGGCTGCATAGTGGCTGTCGGCGCTGCGGTGGCCGCCGGGGTCTGAGCCGCAGGCTGGTGGAACTGCTCGGCCCAGCCGGTGTGAGGCCCGACCATTGGACGCATGTGCATCGGTGCTGCAGGGTGCATGGCTCCAGGGCGAGTATTTGCCAGCGCGAACGCCCGCTCAAGCTCGGCACTGCTACTCGCTGCGCCCGGAGCAGCTTGGAGCCGCGCAAAATCCGCAGACCAGCTTGCGGCCGGCGCCTGTGGCCGCGCCTGCACTCCGCCAAGCTCGTGGCGCATCTCAGCAAAGTTGTAGGCATTGGGGCCCTGTGCCATGGCACCCGGCGATGCTGCGGGCCCATTCTGCCGGAACGCCTGCCGGAACGCCTGCTTTGAGGTCGATGCCTGTGCCGGGCTGTACCGATCCTACATGGTGACGTTGCATAGCACATCCTGGCTCAGCTACAGTCTATTCACAAGCGCAGGGCTTGCTATACAAGTACTTGCCTGCTCCAGCGAGTGGTCACGATTGAATTGCTTCATTAGCCCGTTCACGCCGTTTCCCGGGCCGCAATCGGCGCCGCCGCCTGCCAAATCCGAAAACCCAGACATTTTAAGTTACAATTCACAAGAAAAAAAGTACACTGATAAGAGCTCTAGCAAAGCCAAGCCCGGCTTTCACGCGCGCCACCTGTACGTGCGCGGGATATTGCCTGCACGTGACCGCGCGTATTTCGGCAGCCGGAGTAGCGCGGGCCCCGGCAGGCCAATAGCGGCGCCGATCCGCGCAACCGCCGGCGGCATTTTACAGGAGGTCCAGTGGTGCATCCTGCTCTGTGCAAAGACGCATCCCAACCAGCCAGAATCACACCTGGAATAAAAGGATCCCTCAGACTCAGTTATGTATCGTCACACGGAAGGTGTCACGCTTCCTCACGCAAGCCATACATGTAATTTTGAGAATCATCAGCGGGTAAAGAGAGAAGAAAGCGTTGCAATAGTGAGCAAGAGCCAATTTATATCCGAAAAAAATTTGCGCGACACACACATCAAATCAGATCACTGGAACTGGCTCCACAACTTGTCGAACTCGGCGCTGAAGGCGCGAGCCGCGTCGAGATCGTTGGTGCAGATGACAGCCTCGTTGTTCTGGCGGCGGCCGGCAACGGTCCAGTTGTAGGAGCCGCACCAGACGGCGCGGCGGTCGATAACGGCAAACTTCGCATGCATGAACTTTGACGGGTCGTTGTCTGTTTTGAACGGAATGTCGTGGTCGCGCTGGAGCCGCTCGACGTCGCTGCCCCTGCACTGGAGCTGCTCGTCGTCGGTGATGATGCGCACATCCACGCCCCGCCGCTTGGCAGCGATTATCGCGTCGGCTACCCCGTTGTCGGTGATGTTGAACACGCAAATGTCCAGCGACGTGTGCGCGGAGCCCAGGAACTGCACCAGCGCCTGGAAGCTCTCCTCCGACGGAAAGAAATACGAGCGCACGTAAGTATCACCCTGCTTCTGAGGCTGTGCCGGCGGCTGGGACTGGTGGTGGGGCCGCTGCACCTCCCAGCCCCCGCCGTCGGTGCCGGCGGCCTGGGCGTATGATTGGCCCTGGGCCTGCGGGGGGTGGTACCCACTGCTGCCAGCAGCGGGCGCCTGTGCGGTCAGCGCTAGTATCCGGCAGGCCCACTGCGCACTGGCCCGGTCGGCATCGTTGCTTGCCAGTCGGGTTAGCGCGTCCTGCACCGCCTGTGCAACGCGGCCAGCGTCAGCTCCGCCCTCAATGTGCTTGCGGAGTATGTCGCTGAAGGCGCTGTTCTGCTCAAGTGCGCTGGGAGCGCTTTCAATACTGCGGTGCACAAAGGCCTCCAGCGGCATGTTCGCTGCCTCGTCGGCGCTCAAGTACGGCGCCTGACGCTGGGCCGGCGAGCTGGAGCCCAGACAGGCGGAAATGATGTCGGCAAAGCTCATTTGGACGGAAAAGCAACGGAAAATACAACGGAACTACCCGATCTGTCAAGCCTGTGGTCCGGACTTGCCCACATCTATTGCGGCAGATCAAATCAAGCCAGCAAATTTTCCATCCAAAAAAAAAAAGTTGGAGCTGGGAAACTAACTCGCTCTCTTCCATTTCAAAGACACATTTTGCGGCCATGGGGACCAACAAGTCGAAGAAGCAGAAGCGCTTTGAGAAGTTTGTGGTACGTGTAGAGCTACCACCTCGCCGACCAGCCCCTCGCGCCGCAGAAGCTAACCAGGGTGCCGTTGCCGATGTGTGTAGGAGAAGCAAGTGAAGAAGGAGGAGCGGGTGGCGCTGCTTGAGAAGCTCAGCACGTCGACATGGAAGAGCAGTCTAATGCGGTCCTCCAAGACGCTGGGGCGGAACGAGACCCGGCGCGAAAAGCTGCAGCGCGCAGTAACTGAAGAGAAGCTGGGCATGACACGATCCGATCCCAACGTGCGCTTGTATGTGTCTGAACGCGATCCCGAGGAGGTGCAGCGTCAGGCCGATGCAATGATTGTTGTGAAAACCGACGCTAGCTTTGTGCCGACGACTCCTGGAAATAAGCGCAAGCGCAACAAAAAGACCAAGCAAACTGCTGCTGAAGATGTGGCGGAGACGGATCCGCTACCGACTGATCTGCCAAGCCAGAACGATAGCAGCATGCAAATTGACGGTCCCGATCCACAGCCCGCGGAGAACGCTGTCGCTGGCAGCGGCCTGGCGCAGACAACCATTGCTCGGCGCAAGCGACAGAAGAAGGGGCGCGTGCTAGCAAAACTGGGGCTGACCGCGGCGCACCAGAGCAGCAGCGAGTCTGAATTTGACAGCTCAGCATCCGATAGCGAGAATAGCAGCAGCGAATCTGACAGCGATGCTAAAGAAGGCGATGTCGAGCCAGCAAACCGCGGCCATATCAAGGAAGAGGCCGAATCCAGTGCCAAAGCCGCTGCACTATCAGCGCCTGCTCCTGTGAACAGCACACAAAAGGGCGAGAAGGAGTACTACACGGGCAGCATGCTCAGGCCCCTGCTAGCTGAGCGTGGCCAAATCAGCACTGCCACTGCCGCTAAAAAGGCATACTATATTCCAGTTGAGCGGCCTGAGCACATTCAGAACCAGCGCATGCAGCTGCCGGTTTACGCAGAAGAGCAGCAGATCATGGAGGCGATTACAGCCAACCCGGTTGTGGTGCTCAGCGGCGAGACCGGTTCAGGCAAAACCACACAGGTCCCGCAGTTCCTGGTGGAGGCAGGCTACGGCGATCCAAAATCAGAGAACCCAGGCCTAATTGGTGTCACGCAGCCGCGACGCGTGGCCGCGGTGAGCATGGCCCATCGCGTTGGTGAGGAGCTGGGCAACTGGGGGCACACTGTGGCGCACCAGGTACGATTCGACACTACGGTTTCGGCAGACACGCGCGTCAAGTTTATGACGGAAGGCGTGCTGCTGCGCGAGTTGGCCAACGATCTGCTGCTGCAAAAATACGCGGTCATCATAGCCGACGAGGCGCACGAGCGGTCGCTCAATACCGATATCCTGTTGGGTGTACTGTCGCGCGTGGTCCGCTTGCGCTGGGACCGGGCCGCCGCCGACCCGGAACGCTACCGCCCGCTGCGACTGATTGTCATGAGTGCCACGTTGCGTGTCGATGACTTTGTTGCAAACACGCGGCTATTCCGCATACCACCGCCGGTGCTCAGCGTGCAGGCACGCCAGCATCCGGTACGGGTACACTTTAATCGCCGCACGCCGGCGCCCGGCCAGCATGTGGCAGAAGCCGTGCGCAAGGCAGCCAAAATCCACCGCCGCCTGCCTGACGGTGGCATTCTGATCTTCCTGACCGGTCAGGCCGAGATCACCTACGCATGTCGCCAGCTACGCCAAATGTTCCCCACTACCGACGACCCTACCACCGATAGTCAGGCACCCACCTCCAGCTCCCCGAAGCCTGCTGCCAACGGCTTGCAGGCCCATGTCGAGGATGAGGACGTCGATATTGGCGATGATTTTGCTGACGATAATGATGACGGCAGCGACGACTTTGAGCTCACTGACTCGGAGTCTGAACAAGAATCGGAAGAAGAGGACGAGATTGTTGTTGGTGGCGATAACAACCGCGACAATGACGACGACGCTCGACAGCAGCTGCTGGCTGAGAATTTGCGTACGGCCGTCGATACGGACGCGGTTCAGCCGCTACATGTGCTGCCGCTATACTCAATGCTGCCGGCTGAACAGCAGCTACGTGTATTTGCGTCGCCACCACCGGGTACGCGGCTGTGTGTGGTGGCCACCAATGTGGCCGAGACATCGATTACAATCCCCGGCATCCGTTACGTGGTGGACGCGGGCCTGGTCAAGGAGAAGACGTACGACGCGCAGACGCATGTGCAGAGCTTTGCTGTGAACTGGACCAGCCAGGCATCGGCCAACCAACGCCTGGGCCGTGCTGGTCGCACGGGCCCTGGCCACTGCTACCGTCTGTTCTCCAGCGCTGTCTTCAACGACCAATTTGAGAAGTTCTCAGCGCCCGAGGTGCTGCGTATGCCCATCGAGGGGGTGGTGCTGCAGATGAAGGCCATGTGCCTTGACAATGTCCAGAACTTCCCCTTCCCCACGCCGCCGCGCCGCGACGCTCTGCAGCGCGCTGAGCGCATGCTGACATGGCTCGGTGCCCTGGACGCCAAGGGCCGAGTCTCCAAGCTGGGCGAGCTTATGGCTGTGTTCCCGGTGGCCCCACGCTTCGCCAAGATGCTAATTATCGGTCAGCAGCATGGGTGCTTGGCCTATGTAATCGCAATTGTGGCCGCGCTGTCGGTTGGCGACCCGTTTGTCAAAGAGTTTAGCCTGGACGGCGACAGTGCAGCCAGCACGCTAGCCGACGTTGACGCTATGTCTTTTGAGGACGAGGTTGCTGCTAGCGAAGCGCAAAACATGACCAACGAAGAGATGGCAGCCAAGGAGCAACGCCGCACGCGCCGCCGCCAGTTCTGGAACGCGCATGCGCGGCTCGCCGGCGCTGATCCGGCCAGCGATATTCTAAAGTGGCTGACCGCGGTCGGTGTGTTTGAGTACGACGGCGGGACCGACGCAGTGTGCCAGAAACACTTTTTCCGCGCCAAAGCCATGGGTGAGATCCGCAAGCTGCGGCGGCAGCTCACGAATCTGGTGCAGATGTACTGCCCAGGCGCTGACGCGGCCATGGACCCGCGGATGCCGCCGCCCTCACGGCTGCAGCAGTCAGTGCTGCGACAGGTTATCCTGGCAGGATTCATGGACCAAGTGGCCGTGCGCGGCGATATTGCCGGGTACCACGATCCGGAAGCCGACACGGCCACCAAACGGCGTGGTCTGCACGCAACGCCGTACATGACGATGTGGAGCAACGAGCCCGTGTTTATCCACCCCGAGAGCGTGGTGTATATTGGTGCGCGCGGCACGAGCATGCCGCAGGCTATTGTGTACGCAGAGCTGCAGCGCACAACGCGTCTGTGGGCCAAGGCTGTAACGGCGGTCACGCCAAAGTGGCTGGCCACCATTGGCCAGCCGCTGTGCACATTCGGCAACCCGCTGCCGTTTCCGCTGCCCAAATACAACGACGCGCGCGACGAGATGACTTGCCACGTCGAGCCGCGCTTTGGCCCGCGCTCCTGGCCGCTGTCGATGGTGCAGGTGCAGCAGCGCCGCTCAGGCACGCGCTGGCAGATCACGAAGGTGATCGGCTGATCCAACGACGCGTCTGCAAATCGCGCCAGCGCGTTTGTTTTGTGGGCTGGAGGTTTTTTTCCGTTGTCGTGCGTTGTTCTCCCTTACAGATTTCTAAAAATTCGCATTTCTACACTTGCTTCCCATGCCCGCTGTAGACCCAGCCCAGCTGCAAAAGGCGTTTGGCAGTCTGGAGTCCGACGCTCTGTCCGAGTGCCAGTCCATGTGCCAGGCGTTTGGACTTGGTGCCGATGAGCTGTTTATTCGCTGGCAAACATATGTGATCAACCGCCATGGGGGCGACGCTGGTATTCGACCGACGCGCGAGCGCCTGCTGGACGTGCGCGTGACGCTGCAGCAGGAGAGCGACCGCCGTGCGTCGCAGCGCCAGCCGCAGGCCGTCCCTACTGTGAAGTTGTCGCGTAACCGCGAGCGCACGCACTATGACAAAAAGTCCGTTGAGGGTTTGCTGCAGAACATGGTTTCGAGCAGTCAGGAGCCGCTGCGCACCCCGCAGAGCACCAAGCGAGTTGGTCTGCTTAAGGGAAGCGCGTCGGCAGTGCGCTCGCGCTCAATGGCATCACCAATGTCGCCCAGCGTCTTTGCAGAGCCGTCGCCTAGCGCCATTCGCTACTCTAAGCGCACCAACCCCGGTCGTACGGAAGACACACTACACTCTGAGTTGCCGCCGCTCTGCCTGCCCGAGCCGCGCGCCGCGTTGACGGTACACAACTTGGCTGCCAAGCTCGCCGATGATTATGCCTTAAGTGACGACGAAGATGACGAAAGTAGTAGTGCCGAAGACGCCGATACCGCCGCACAAATGCCAGCTAGACGCATGCGGTACATGTTCGAAAAGCTGGGTACGCGCACCGAGACCATTAACCGCCGCATCGAGCGCATGGCGCTGGATGTCAAGGCCGAGTACGCCATTACTGCGCTGGCTAATCCGACGTATCCGCATCAGGACGCAGTGACGGCCGTGGGCCGCATCTTGAACATCAACCTTGACGACCCTGCTGCGCCAATTTCCAATGACACCCTGTTTCTGGAAACATCGCGACGGCTGGGCAACGGCCGCCGTATTCTGCTAGATGTGCAGGCCTCGCCCTCGTTTTCGCTGTTTCCTGGTCAAGTTGTGGCCGTTGAAGGCAAGAATATCAAGGGCTCGGAGTTTGCAGCGTCACAGTTTCGCCCTCTGCCGCGTCTGCCTCATTCCAGCATCGGCGATCGCCCGGATGCTATTCAGCCCTTTGACGGCATCATTGCATGCGGACCGTACACTCTGTCGGACAACTTGGAGTACGAGCCTCTGCGCGATCTGATCGACCAAACCCTGACGACTCAGCCAAGCTTAGTGCTGCTACTTGGCCCGTTTGTCAGCGAAGCTCATCCGATGCTGCGCGAGGGCCAGACCGATCTAATGCCGGAGGATGTTTTTAGCACAAAGGTGTCTCCGCATCTGGCGCGGCTGCGCGAGGGCCTCCCTATCTCGTCGTCCATATATTTGGTTCCGTCAGCCGACGACTTGTGCTCTCCATATGTGTCATTCCCGCAGCCACCGTTCAGCCGCGAGTTACTTGCGCGTGCTGGCGTTCCTGACGGCATCGAGTCGTTGAGCAATCCAGCACAGATTGCGGTTAACGGCGTCAACATTGCTATATCGAACATTGACGCTCTATTCCACCTTGTCAAGGAGGAGGTATCTCGATTGCCAGCTTTAAGCGACCGGCTGCCCCGTCTGGCGTGGCATCTTGTCGAGCAGCGGCACTTTTATCCGCTAGCTACCCCGCCGCCAGACTGCGCTGGCATATTGGCCTCGCAGGACGCCAGGCTGCGCATGCTGGTTGCTCCAGATATCATGGTTACTCCGTCGCAGCTGAGACAGTTTGCTCGCATGCACGAGAACGCAGTGCTTCTCAACCCCGGCCATTTGTCCAAGGGTCTCTCGGGCGGTACGTTTGTTAAGCTTGCCGTGCGGGCGCCCTCGAGCATGGAGGCATCTGGGCCCATGCTTGGTGACTCGACAAAGCTGTTTCCGGCCGAATGCACCAGTGTTGAGATTGTCCGCATCTGAGAACTGCTGCTGCATCAGCCAGAGGGGAGGTCTGTGTTCGTGGACCCGTGTGAACGCAGTCCGGTGTGTGCGCTGTTCATGGGGGAGATCCTTTCCTGCTCAAGGCAGACGGATGGGGCCAAGGTGATCGAATTGTGTAAACATTGGCTGTCTGCAAATATGCATGGCGGGTAGCAACAATGTGGTCTATATTTACGCACTAGGTTTATGTTGGCAATTAAATTCCATCTACAACGGCCGTTCTCACGGACCCCATTGTATGGTATCGCAGCACAACCGACAGCGGCCGGCTTGGTGAGAGCCAAGAGTAAAATGCGCGGGCTTTGCTTGGTGGCGCTGGAACACGGCGTGCCTTGCAACTGGCCCTCCTGCTGCTGAATGCTCCGAAGTGGGCAGGCAGGCATAACGAAGTGTGAAAAGAAAACTATTGCCAACCGGCGCCTTTATTCCGTCAGCTGTTTGGCCCGATCCCGCAAACGGGGTGGCTTGCCCCGGTAGTCGTTGGCTGCCAGTGCAAAATCCACGGCCGCTGCACGGGGGCATTGCTGCTAAACATTCGGTCAATCAACCGGCCGCCGCAGCCTTTCGGGCTCGCCTCGGCCGACATTTCGGCACCCAATGTGGACTCCGCTCCGAAGTTGGCCTGGCCGTGGTCTTGCCCAAAGGGCGCGATTGCTTGCAGCTTGGTGCGCCTGACCTCGGATATTGATGTTCGGAGTTGCGACGCCTCCCCGCTGCACAGCCGCTTGAACAACAAACGTAAGCGTACATATTGCGCGCTTCCGGGATGTCGAGGAGGGAGCAAAAAAAGAGGTGGGGCCCGATCTATAAATAGAAAAGATATGGAAATTTGGGAAATGCTGCGCCATTATTGGCTGCCGCTCCCTGCCTCCATTGCAGATGTGCCAAACACAGCTGCAGAATGGCCGCAAGAGTTGGGTGCGGTATGGCTTGGTCTTGGCTCCCACACGTCCTGCGCGAGGACAATCGGTGAGATGCTGCAAACAATCGCTGCACTGCTGCTGCAAGATTGTGCGCACCTGCTATCCAGCTTCTCTCCAATAATGGGTGCGTTTTCGTTCGGCATGTGTGGCGGCGGTCAGGATCGAGAGCCCTTTATTTCTATTTTCAGGCCGACCCGGACTTGCTCGGCTTCCCTCCTCCGTCGCTTACCATTAGTAATAGTGGGGCACGCGAGTGTCCGGTCGCCGGCCGCCGGCTCTTGGCGCACGTATATAATGCGTGGGCCGTGGTGCACATTCCACGTCTTTTTTTTCGACATCATTGGCAAACCAGCTTCTTCTTTAAATAGCAACCACCTCCATTTGCGGATTACTACGTCCGATCGCGTGCATCTCCGCATCCTTTCTTCCCGCCATACCCCCTTTCCCTGCATTCAAAGGCACCAAGCATAACTACACCACCGGCACATGACGCTGTTAGCAAGAGCCTGGTCGCACATTGGCACCGCATTTGTCGTGTGCTTCTCCACGGTTTGGAAATGCAGCGTATGCGGCGAGTGTTTCGATAGCGAGGCCCAGGTGCGGGAACACTTTGCCTCGGAGCACCTCTTTGCGCCGCTCGACGAGCTCTGCTAGCCGACAGCCTTGCCGGCAACCTCGTGGCCAGTAGCACCATCACCCATGTATTATTATTCGGCCGTGACGCTTGCGTCATCTGCCTGCTCATCAAATATCCACACCATAAATTTCAAAAAATAGCGATTTTCGACTATATAAATATTTTTTTTGCAGTCCAGCCATAACCAAGATTGACGTAAATACCGGCTGTCATGACCCGCGGGAGTCATTCCACTATCGCTAATTCCAGAGTCGAGTAGACGCTTTGCCAAGGATCACATCTTCCACCGATGTTCGCAAACCGTGCAGGTGACAAACGTGGTCATCGGCTCATCAGCGCTGCGTGTTTGCATCTGGAAGTATGTGCACTTGCGCTGCTTGCATCGGCCGCATTTGAACTCGCTGGATGTGGCCTCAGGTGGTTTGGCTCCCTTGGCCTTGAACAGGTTCTCTTCCTTCATCTTCTCAATCTCATCGCGAAGCTCCTTTGACGCCATCTCCTCGCTAGTCATCGAGCAGAACCGCTCTGCCGAGATTGTCCCTTCAATTACATTTACACGCAGATCCGGGTTCTTCTTGTCCTTTAGGTTGTGGCACAGCGATCTAATCCGCGCCCGGTATGCTGAGGAGGTCGATCCAGCCTTTTCAAATTCGATGCGCTCAATGGCCGCCGCTCGATTTGCCAGCAGGTCTGCATTGGCGGTGCTGTCAAAGGCCATTGAGTTGTACAGCACCTCTGCGCACTTGTCCCGCACCATGTCACCGACCTTGGGGATCATGGCACCATCGAGCGCGGCTGTACGGATCCCTGCGCCGTCTATGCCTGCCCCCGGCGTCGATGGAATGCCAGATGTGCCAAATGCCGTTCCATCGCCTCGAGCAAGCGCCCCAACACCGTTACCAATATTCGAAGTCCCCTCAGTAGCTGGCCGTACGCTGGAGGCTGCTGGCGGAGCAGATCGCCCTTCGGTGCCCGGCTGTTGTTTTTGCTGTTGTTGCTGCTGCTGCCGTTGCGCCTGAGACGCATCCGGCCCGGCTAGTTGCGGGGTCTGAGGTCTCGACGCCGACTTTGCAATCGACGCCGGACTGCCGGTGCGGGAGCTTGCCGACTTCACATCTTTTTTCCATTTGTACACCACCTTTTTCGCCAGCATTGCAATGTCGGCGTCCTCGTTGTTGCGCAATTTCCCTACCACCTGGCCCGCGCCAGTCGCTCTCAGCAGCTTTTCGTCAACGCCGACCGCATACAGTTTGTTTAGCAGCCGCTTGAGATCCGCTTTGTTGTCAATGTCCTGGGCCTCGCTGAGCGATTTGCACAGCGCTTTGAGCTCAGTTTGCTTGGTCAATGCAGCAGACATTCTCGCTTGCCACGCCTCTGTGAACACGCACGTCAAGAGCAAATAACAGAATATACAGAGGCGAATGCTGCCAGAAGAGGGATAATTTGTCGTAGTTTGCAGTCGCGAAAAAAGGAAGGAGAAAATTTTCTGCCAAAACGCGAAACAGAGTGACTTTGGTAGGTTCGATCGCCCAATCAGGTTCGGGCTTGCCAGCTGGCATAGAACTGGAGCATATCAGGCGTAATGCGAGTCTTGAACCGGCTCAAACACGCGTCAAAATGTTTCATTTCCACACACTGCGCGTCCGAGTTGTCGCTCATTGCCTCAATGCCAGCTTCCTGGCACAACGACACAACCTCAGCACCTGAGAACCCGTCTGTACGCCGTGAAAGGCTGCCTATGTCGACGTCAGGGGCCACAGCTATCTTTTTCAGCTGCAGGCGAAGAATCTCCTCCCGGGCAGCGGCGTCGGGCGGGCCGATGTACACTTGCCGGTCAATCCGATCGGGGCGCAAAATGCCCGGATCGATGACGTCGGGGCGGTTGGTGGCGGCCACAACGGTCACGCTGACAAGTGGCTCGATGCCGTCAAGCTCTGTCAGTAGCTGGGAAAGCACGCGGTCGGCAACCGACGTCCCGTCTCCTGAGGCGCCGCGCTTGACTGCCAGTGCGTCAATCTCGTCAAAGAACACAATTGACGGCGCTGCAGCGCGAGCCTTGCGAAAGACCTCCCGTACAGCCTTTTCCGATTCGCCAACCCATTTGCTCAGCAGCTCTGGGCCACGCACGGCAATGAAATTCAAGCCGGCCTCGGTAGCTAGGGCCTTGGCTGTCAGCGTTTTGCTGCAGCCTGGCGGACCATACAGCAAAATTCCCTTTGGCGGGCGGATTCCCATGCGCTCGAATGCGGCCGAGTGCTTTAGCGGCCACTCGACCGATTCTCGAAGCAGCTGCTTTGTCTCGTGTTGGCCGCCAATGTCGCTCCACAAAACATTGGGAATCTCCAGGGTCACCTCACGCATTGTGCTGGGCCGCACTGTTTTCATGGCAGCAGCGACGTCGGCGTTGGTCAGCACTGGCAGTGCTGCGCCGGCAGTCGAGCCAGTAGTCGCCCGCGTTTTGATGGCAACGACAGCTGCTTCGCGCAACAGCGCGTCAATGTCGGCGCCGACAAACCCGTGCGTAGCAGCGGCTACGGCAGCCGTTTGCGTTTCAGTTAGCAGGTTCGGCATGCGCGCCAGCTTTTTCTCCAGGATTCGCTGACGCCCTGCCAGAGTCGGGATCGGGATTTCGATTTCGCGATCAAAGCGCCCTGGTCGGCGCAAGGCTGCATCGATTGCATTCGGCCGGTTGGTAGCACCTAGCACAACCACCCGATCGCCAGCACGTCCGTCGGCGCCATCTAGCAGCGTCAGTAATGTTGTGACCACGCGCTTTCCAGCCTCGCTCTCGCTGTCTCCTCGCTTCGGACAGAGCGCGTCAATTTCGTCGATAAATACGATGCTAGGGCTGCGCTGTCGCGCTTGGTCAAAGATTTCGCGGAGACGAGCCTCACTTTCGCCATAGTACCGGCTCATCACTTCGGCACCGTTGATAACGTGAACCTCAGCGCCGCTGGCGTGGGCGACAGCGCGCGCAATCAGGGTCTTTCCAGTGCCTGGCGGGCCATATAGCAGCACGCCTCGCGGCGGCAGCAGTCCATGTTCTAGAAACACCTCGGGCTCATTCAGAGCCGCACCAACCAGCAGCCGCACTTCAGCAATTTCGCTCTCAAGACCGCCAATCGATGTCCACTCGGCATGCAGCGATGGGCCGACGGACTCGTCAACGTCACGGGCAATCACCACCTGCGTTAGCGCCGGAACAGCAACCGCACACTCACCAGCTGCCAACTCAGTACCTGCGGGTGCTAACTGGATCCGATCAACCCGCAGGCGCCGGCTAGCTCCACCAATTCTAATATCTACCAGTTGCCCCGTCCATACACATCCCACATCGTGAATAACCCCGTTCAAGTATTCATCTGGTAGCTCGCCAGTTGGATATGGCGCAGCAAATCTGACCACAACCCTCTGGGCCTCGGCAAGCGGACTGGCAACTCGCCTCACGTGCAATTTGTCGCCAGCCCTGGCCTGACAGTTTAGCATCGCTATCTCGGTCAGTTGTGCCTCGCCACAGCCGCTTAAAATCGACGGCCACGCAGTTGCAAATGACACTGGCCCGTCCTGGCTTGCTAGGCCATACCGTATCACATCGCCAGCAACCAGGCCGCCACTGTCCATTGACTCCATGTCGATCAGTACTCGTCGAGGGTTCGGCGACTCTGTGGATTTCAAAACCTTTATTGCGGTCAGCTCAAGATCCGCCATTTTCACAACCGAAAGCCAGTACGGGCCAAGCAAAGTTGATTTAGAATATACGGTCGACCCAGGCCTGCAGCTAATATCTTGCTCCAGATACTGCCCTGTGCGTAGTTGCTTTAGGCAGTTGTGGGACGCGCCTGATCACGAAGCTTGGCAAGCTGATCCAGCTGCTCAGGCGCAATCATGTGGTCCTGGCTGAGCTCGGATAGCGGCGTTCCAGGCACGGCATTGTATTGCTCAAAATCGCTAACGCCGGCCTTGCGAAGCACGATCTCGTCGATGCAAAAGTTCCCGCTGAACGATGAGCTGTCCTGGGTTAAAATCCACAATGCAGCATCGGCAAGAATGGCTGGCTTGCGCGGCCGAGCCTGGAACTGTGGGTTGCCGGACTCGGCCAGACCGTCGGTGTCAATGGTTGTAAACGGCCATAGTGCATTGGAAGCAATTCCGTGGGGTCGCTGCTCGGCCGCAAGGCCAAATGCCATCAGTCCCATGGAAAACTTGGACATGGTATACGCCAGGTTGTTGCCGAACCACCGTTCATCCAGCTGCGGCATTGGACACATGGTCAAAATGTGTGCATTGGCGCTCTGCTGCAGATATGGCAGCGCATACTTTACCGCCAAGAACGTGCCCCGAGTGTTGATGCCGGCCATCGTGTCGTACTCATCCATGCGTATCGCCAACGTGTTCTTTAGCACCAGCGTCGTTGCGTTGTTCACCAGCACGTCAATGCCGCCAAATAATCCGACTGTCTGCGCAATAGCAGCCTTGACCTGCTCTTCGTTTTGAATATCGCAGGAGACGGCGATGCCTTGGCCGCCAGCCGCTTGAATCTCATCTACTATCGGGCTGCTATCAGCGCAGCGTGCCGCCACTGCAACGTTTGCGCCGTTTTCAGCGCACTTTAGGGCAATTGCCCTTCCGATGCCCCGGGTTCCGCCGGTAATAAAGACCGTCTTTCCTGATAGAGTCGTCATAAGTCGAGT